>SMSR01009054.1:0-12359 GCA_019453355.1 Ceratina japonica | reverse complement strand
CGATTTAATCGTTCGTAGACGATCGAGGTTCACACGCGATCGGACGGCCGCACGGCCGTCAGAAGAGGCTGGAACGAGAGCGTTTCTATCACCGTGTACGATACACTCGAGGAGTAGAAATGGGAGGTCTGGTTAGTGTTTCTCGCCGCGTGGACTCTTAAGGGCGCAGCTCACGCACACACGCGCGCGGGCCGCGTTCGGCTTCGTTCTCTCCGTGGCTCCGAAACGCGTCTCGCTCCGTCTCGTCGTGTTAGTCTTTAATTCCTCGTGTTTATGTTCCCACTGGGCTCGTAAAGCCCCGAGAGACTGAGAGACCGATAAGCTTTTCCGGTGTCGGCCGCGAGATCTCGGCTATTCCACGTTCCGTGAATTCGCTTCGGCCAAAAAATTATTCCTCGTGGCACCCACTTCACGGCCACTCGGGCTCCTTCGAAGAGTCTCGATTTCCATTGTCCCCCGCGGGCGTTCAAGTGACCGAGAGAGAGAGAGAGCGAGAGAGAGAGAGGCCCCCCGTCTTAGGTGTCACACTTGACGTTAAAAAATCGGTCTTGACTCCTCGTGGAGTTTGGTAAACGCGCGACGGACATCGGAACGCTGAGAGCCGAGGCCCTCGAACCAGCCGCCGTCGTTTTTAAACCGTTTCGTACGTCGGGAAAGAGAAACCCCATCTGGTCAATGGACTTTGCCTTGGGTAGTTTTTTTCGTCAGCGCGATAGAGAGCGGACCGTCGTCGCAGCCTCTCTTTTTCCTAGCCAGATGCAACGCAGGGTCAGCCAATTTAGATCTTCCTCCGCGAGACGTCCGTCGGGCGAATTTCACCGAGCCGCGCCTACGGGGATCCCGATTTTATTTTCACGCGTCCCTCGACGATGATGACCGCGGGCCAAGATTGAAACGTCGCTTCCGTCAGATAAGATGGACTTACCTGTTCGTCAGCGGCGTTATTTGCACGAGGCTGGGAGGCCAGAAGGGGCAGGTTCGGAAAAATTCACCTGACGGGGACAAGGCGTTTATTGTGATCCTCGGGGGCCCTTTATCTGCGGCAGGAACCGGCCGGCAGCTGTTAGCACGCGCCAAGGATGAACCGAGCCTATCTGTTTTCGTTTTGTCGGCAAACACCGCGGTCTAATATCCTCGAACGCGCGCGATACCTTTCGAGCCGGAAGAAAACGGACAAGACTTATTTCCGACGCCTACACCTGGCCAAGTCTTCGAGATATCGATAGTAGCCTCGCGGCTCGCTTCTTTTCGCAAACACGATAATCCTTCCATAAAATCGTCAAGTCCCTGCGCGTTCGACGTCGTCGCTGGGAAAACGTGGATTTGTAATAATTCTCCGGTGCGTGTGCAGATTGCTCTCGGACAACGACAAGAAGCCGTTCATCGAGGAGGCCGATCGTCTCCGCGTGATTCACAAGCGCGAGCACCCGGACTACAAGTACCAACCCCGGCGCCGGAAGCAGAACGGGCCCTCCGGCAGGGAAAGTTCGCCGTCGCGGAACCAAAGCAACAACGTCACGTTCAACGTGTCCAGGTCCTTGAAACAGGAGGACACGAGCCCGAGGGGCGTCCAAGGTCCCAACTCGCCCCAAAGCGGGGTCAGCTCGTCGCCCCCGACAACCCCTAATCAAGGCCTGTCTCCGCCGACTCCTCCTACTACCCCTCGCGGACAGCATTACGTCAATCAGGTATACTAATCGTTTCGAAGCATTTACTCAATAAATGACAGATTTTACATATTTATAAGCGAATTAAACAGCGGGATAGTATTACCTTTAATATTCCTGTTTGGATTTGATAAAAAATAAAGATTTACTAATCGTAAGAATTGTAAAAAAGAAAGAAAAAATTGAATTCGCAGGGTAATCAGCCGCAGCCGAGCGGCACGGTGTACCAGCCGGATTTGGCGATCGGTTCGTCGAGCGAGTCGCCGCATCAGCAGCAACCCGGTGCCGATTTCCGGTACATGGAAGTCGGCGACGGACTGCCGATCGAGGAGGGCCAGCTGAACGGGCTCGGGAGCCTGGGCGGCGTCGGTCTGATTCCATTAACTCTGCAGGAGTGCGAGGTCGAGAGCAACGAGCTGGACCAGTATCTCCGGCCCCAGATACCGCCGGTGCACGTGGCTCCGACCACCACCACCTCCTCCCAGTGGATATTCAACAGGTAATTCCTCTCAACCTACGTAAAGCTGCGTTCCCACTTGTTCGCGTCGTCGCACCGTCCAAGTTTACTTTCTCATCGAACAGACGTGAAACTAATGATATTCATTGAAAGGTTTTGTTTTTCGTGAAAGAGTATAACGTTTGTTATTTTTCAGATACGACGAGGAGATCGAGAGACCGAACAAGCGACACTGCTCGGAGCAGACGATCGCGGAGGCTTCTTGGGAGGACCGAGCGCAGGCGGACATAGTCAGATACCACGAGCTTCAGCCGCCTCTCCCTTCCATGCAATACATATCCTCCTCCCATAATCCGCACTATTCCCACGCGGGCACGCAGATGAGCCACCCCCACGTGTCCACGTCCTACGCGCAGTACCAACGCTACGTACCTGGTATCGAGACCTGGCCGCACTACATGTAGGGACGCGCGTGACAAAGCCTCGGCCAATTCGGTCCGCGGCCTACGTTCGACGGAGATCGGATTCGAGAACGTTTCATTCGTCGAATTCGATCGGAAAGCATGCACGCGTGCGTGCGTGCGTGCGTGCGTCTGTACGAAGCGGATTTTCGGTGGCGAACCGCGGCCGAATCGGCGCGGTGAGAAAAGCGCGCAGAGCCACGATCTTACTCCATGACATCATTCCATGACAGCCGGCCATTCCAAAGCGCAGAATTTCAGGCTAAACAAACAGGCCGCTCGATACGGTGCCCCGCCGCGTGATCTAAATATAATAATATATGTATACGGCGCGTGAAGTATAAACCGGCCGCACCGCGAACATGCCGGCACGCTCTTCAAATAAACTTGCGAAATTCGATCGGTCGTAGACCAGACGAATAATCGACGAGGTCACGCCGCGATCAACGCGCGAGAGCAGGACGGAGGATCTCGTCGGACCCTCGGAGGGAGGCGGAGGAGGAGGTGCGGGGGCGTGCGTTTCGAGCGGCGAACGAAGAAGCACGCTGTAGATCGGTAATTAACGCAGAGGATACTAACAAAACACCGTAATATAGACGTGCTTTTGTACTTACAAAATAAAAACTATCGCATTGTTACGTACCTATATCTATTTATCGCGCCGCCTATATAAGACAGAGTGTAGAGCGTGTAGAGCCAGATAGCGCGCGAACGAAAACTCTAATTTATAAGTACGACGGTATATTTGAAAGTTTCTAGGAATAAAGAAAAGGAAATTATTTCGAGACGAAATCCAGCGTCGTTGAAAACCACCTTCTTCCCAACACCGTCCCCGGCCGAAGCGTTCGGACATTTTTTGCACGAAATCTCGGCTCGCGTAAAAGAGCCGACAAATATTTGATCGGTTCGTTGAATTGGGGGTTGCGAGAGAGCCCGGCGGAACCGCGAATGGACCGTTTCAAGTTTCCCAGGGCAAACAGGCCTTATCGCGGGAGTATCCGTCCGGCGGGGAACGTGGGAACGGTCGCGACGCGACTTTTATGCCACTTATCCGCGTTAGATTATGAGCTGGCCGGCCAGGTCTTTGTCGTCGCCTCGAATTTAAACCGATATCGAGCGCGAACACGGCGACGACGCGACGAGCTCCGGTATATCTCCGGATCTGTTTCCCCCGCGTTCGGGAAGGGAAACTCGCAGCGTAGAAATAACCGATGCCGTCATCGCGTCGTATTTTGAATCGCGTTCGTCGTCGACGCGCGCCGATATCGGGGTGACGGCGTAATTTTTTCCGGGGCAAAAACGCGGCGGAGGAAAAAGCTGACGAGAGTCAAGCCCGTCACAGCTGTTCGCCTCGCGCGTCTCCGCCGTGATATCCCGGCGAGATTCGCCCTCGGCGCGTCAGGAACTTCATAAAATTATCGACGGCGCGTGTATCTTGACCCCGGAAGCGACCCGGTCCTCTACAATAGCTCCCATTCAGGACTAGATCCAGTTTATCTGTCGGTTTTCGGGGACGCACCTTTTATCGCGGCCGATTTTCAAGATCCTTCCGCGAACCGGACGAAATAAAGACGGGAGAAATGTGTCGAAATCGCGGCGACCGGCCCGGACGCGAGACCAAATCGCCGCACAAAGAGGCATTCAGTTATAAATTATCGTCCGGCACCGTCGATATAATTAATTTACTCGGCGGTCGGTTCTCGTCGGTGCCGATCACCGGCAGCGCTCTCGATCTCGGAATCCATAAATATCGCGACGACGCGCCGAAGGACGGACCCGGCGAAGGAGTCGCCTCGTCCTTCGCTCTCTTCTCTCCAACATCCGGCCGAGGCGCAGTTTTTCCCGCGACGTGAATTAATCGGTATATCGGCGGCTGACTCTCCTCTCTCTCTCTCTCTCTCTCTCTCTCTCGTGAACGCGTGCTCGAAAACCGGAGTGCGTTGACATCATTCCGGATTCAGTGTACGATGTAAATATTTGCCGGGAGAGCCGAGAGCAGAGAGATAGTATCGATAAATTTTTTGACAGTTCGGGCATTATTCGGTGCACGGCACAAAGAGTCGTAAACCGTTACGCAGCTGTCCCGATTCCTCCCTATTATCGCCGGGTTATATATTTTCCTTGCTATCCATTCATCGGAATCTCGACGCGAGCCACGCGAGACACCAGATACGCGCTCCGCTCTCTAATCTCGATAATGCCCGGCCAACCCTTTTGCCCGCTGCTCCCCCGCTCTTCCCCGAAGCCCCGGGAATAAAATCGTTCCCGTTCGGCCGTCGCCCGTTGACGGACGGCGATCGCGTCGCGAGGCCCCCTTATCAACCTCCTCCGATCGTATCCCTAATTAGTGGAATAATTAGCGCGTCTCGAGTCTCCCGTCGTTTTTCCTCCTTTTTTGCGTCGTCGCCTGCGACTTCGTTTCTGGATATCCCTGGATATCCCATGAATCAACAGCTCTATGCGGGACGCCGCACCGCGTTCTCCAGGGGAGCATCAAATCTAATCGAATCGAGCGTACACAGAGCAGGGGAGGGTGACACCGGCCACGTGTGAATCTCGCCGAGGATGCATACCCATACTCGGCCGGTTCCCTCAGGAACCCCGCGGCCGATACTCAATAGTAAGTCAAATACGGTTTATCGTCGCGGCAACGTGATAATTACGCGACGGTGATATCGATAAACCTTGCGTCGCTAGTTTTACGTCGACGTGAATACGTGGATTCCTAGAAATTTCACGAGACGCTTCGTTTACAAGCTTAATTCTTTGTGCTACCTTCTACGTTGTCATGTTCGCCTAATACAGAATCCAAATCCCCGACTCCTGTTGAAAATCGGATTTGTTAACAGGAGAACGTAATCGGGCAAGAGGTAGTTACGAATTCCTGGAAATAACGACTTAACCCTTTGCCGAGTCTGACTCGTCGGCATAATTTTGTACGAAATATGAATATGAGTCAAACTCGTGATCATAATTTTATAGCAAACGTGGGTATAGTTTGTGGTCATAATCTCGTGTTCAGCGAGAACGTGCAATGATTATTATAAATATAAACTGCGGAGGGAAACGACCTGAAATTGCACAAGAAATTTTCTAAATGCCACGGGAAGGGATTAATGACAACGATTGTAAGATTGAGAATTTATTCAATTATTCAGGAATTCGATACAAGGCAAATAGGTTTTAATTCATTCCTGTATCTGAATCCGTCGCTGAGATATGGTGTCTCGAAGTTTGAGCGGTCAGGGAATTCCCTTGGGACGTGTCTCCGCTTCTGTACCTCGAATGAAAGGGTTACTTCCTGGAAATCCGTCGCAGGCGCCGTCTGGCTGTCTGACCGGAGTGGGGTAGGTCCGTAACTGGGTCAAGGTGCGAAGAGGACGGCAATAGTGGCGCCGAAAAAATTAGTTGTCTTTACGCGACGATATCTCCGAATTCGGAGGACGAATTAAAACGAATTAAAGGGTATTCGAGAGACGAAGCTTTTCCTTTGTTATCAATTCAAACCCCAGTTTGATACGCCCGCTCGTCGTAAAGCTGTATAGAATTGAAGTTACTGCATTTTTCGGAGATTGATACAGGAATTAAAAAAAAATTGCCTTTATTAGAAATAAAGGAAATTAGGTTCCAATGCAGCTTTTCCAGTTCGTGGTTGGGTTTCATTCAATCATCATTACAGAGTTATAAACCATTGAAGTCTGTAATTATACATATACGTATGTCGCATAGCATTCCGTTCCTCGGTCCGTAGGTTTGCTTAGCTCTCCATCACTTTATACTTCTGTCAACGAGCGAAGGATCCAAGCAGGAGAACAGACCTCGTGAAAGTGGCACGAACTAAACATGCGATCGCTCTATACTCCTGTTAACAAATCGTCATTTCAAATTAAGAGAATAGGTATGACAGAAGTTATAGTAATCGTGCCTGACGTTAAATTAATTCACTCAATAATATTTGGTATTTATTATTATGAATGAATAAATAAATAAATAAATAAAAACGTTTCTTAATTTATTTGTTTATTTATTTGACATCAAATAAATAAATAAACACGTTTCTTAATTAATTTATTTATTTATTTGACGGTAAAAATAAATAAATACGTACGACGTCAAATAAAGAAATAAATACGTTTCTCAATTTATTTATTTATTTATTTGACGGTAAAAATAAATAAATAAATACGACGTCAAATAAAGAAATAAATACGTTTCTCAATTTATTTATTTATTTGACGTCAAATGAATAAATAAATACGACGTCAAATAAATAAATAAATACGTTTCTTAATTTATTTATTTATGTATTCGACGTCAAATAAATAAATAAACACGTTTCTTGATTTATTTATTTATTTATTTGACGGTAAAAATAAATAAATAAATACGACGTCAAATAAAGAAATAAATACGTTTCTCAATTTATTTATTTATTTGACGACAAATAAATAAACAAATACGTTTCTTAATTAAATAATTTTTTATTTGACAATGAGCCGTATGAGTACTCGCTAAGTATCGTTTGAAACGAACCGTGCATTAGCGTATAGTGAACGATCGAAGTTGTCTATCGGAGCAGGAGGCGTTAGCGAGAGAGATCCGACGATGGAACGGTTGCGGAGAGCCACGGGATAAGCCGGATATTTTTCCTCGCTGGCCTGTTAATTGCTAGCAGCGACTCAAGATAATTGGCATTTGGCAGAGAGTGATTCGAGATACGAGACAGCCAGCGGCCGCTAGCTTCTCGGAAAGAATCCCTCTCTGTTTGTACGTTTTCCCAGTTTGAATTTGCCCCCCGGTCTTCGTTTCTCGCCGATCGTAGATACCGACCCTTTAGGTCGTCCCTACCTTCCAGCCAAGGCCTCCGTTTCCTTTATGATTCCCCCTCGCCCGGACCTCCATTTGTAAAACGCAATAACCCACCGCGATAACGGCGTCCAGACGATCCGCTCTCTTCGACTTACCATAATTAATTGCGTCCTTCATCCCTTCGATCGTTTCTTACAAACGAACGAATATCCCTCAGGTTTTGAACGTTTTCTTCAGGCTTAATTCTTATGGTGAAATAAATAAATAAATAATCCCTCAGGTTTTGAAGGTTTTCTTCAGGCTTAATTCTTAAGGTGAAGTAAATAAATAAATAAATAAATAAATAAATAAATAAATAAATAAATAATCCCTCAGATTTTGAAGGTTTTCTTCAGGCTTAATTCTTAAGGTGAAGTAAATAAATAAATAAATAAATAAATAAATAATCCCTCAGGTTTTGAAGGTTTTCTTCAGGCTTAATACTTAAGGTGAAGTAAATAAATAAATAAATAAATAAAATAAATAAATAATTCTAAACCCTGAAGAGGACCACGGCACAGATAGCAGTTTACGTTTGTTTACAATTTCGCGTTAATAAGAAAAGACAGATAACCGTGGAGTGCAGTAAACTTGACTGATACTAATTGCTGTCCCGATTACAATGTCCTCGGCTATTATTATAATTTACAACTGGAGATCGGCGGTCCATCGTCCACTACGCAACGTGTTTCAAGGTACATAATTGAAAAGGACAACCGAGAAACTTTAAATTATTCATAGCTCGTTCATGAATAGTAATCAGGCTCGGAATTCAATTATTATTTATTATACTACTCGGTTGCAGATTGTGTAAAGAGTATGAAAGAATCGGGATCGAGATTTTTAATGATTTTGCATAAAAATCCGCGGTCTAGTGATAATGAACGGGCTGACCGAACGGTTGTCCGTGAACGGGAAGAAAGAAGGAGAAGAACGGAGGTGCGGGCGGAGGAGACCGACGGAGGGACTTTTTGCTCGGTACACATGTGGCCAGCGAGTCGATTCGGCCCCGATAAAAGCTCTCGGACCCGTTGCCGGACCGACGACGCACGCGGCCGACATTATCCAGGGTCCAGGGAAGAACACCGGCAGAAACGAGCAATATCTCCGACAAGTTGAGCGAATCGCTTGTGCGATGGTGCGCATATCCGTGCGACCAAAGAACCGGAGAGACGCGAGCCGCACGTGCGATGCAACGGCGTCGGCCGAGCAAGTAGAACGGAATCGATTTAAACGAAGATATAAAAAAAAAATAATGAATTTTTAATAATTATTCATTATTTCCCGTTCACGAGTCTACGTCGTCTAGATCATTTTGGAAAACATAAAAATACCTCTGGGCGTACGTGGACCGAAGTTACAAGTGGCCGGGAGAATTTACGAGTTTTCCGGAAAATCGCCGGATATTTTTACGAGGTCGCTTAACGGTTCCCGCTCGTAAAATTCTCGCTTTCGGTGATAGGTTTTCTGGATCGATAACGAAGGGGAAGTTTGACTCGTCGAGTGGCTGATTATTCGTTCTTTATGACTCACTCTCCTCGTATTTTATTCTCAGGGAAAATGTACAGCTTGGAACAGTGATATTTAGCCAGCCCCTGCGTCTGTGTGCGTTCCCTAGCGGGACACATTGATGTTTCAATATATGTATGTATTGCGTGAATTTTTATTTCGATGTAAAAGATATTTATACAAGTGCACGACCTGGTCGATTAGAATAAATTTGCAGAAGAAAATGACATGCGAAATCGAGCATACTTTTATTACGTTGGATTTAAGAAGGATTATTTTTATTATTTCAATGGAATTACAAATTACCTGATTGGGATTAAAAAAACTGGTGTTTGACGACGGCGTCTCGGGTCACGAGGACCTGTCGTAAACGAGGAACGATTTGTTTCGTCTAATAGCTGAAAACGGTGGCGGGCCACCACCTTTACACCCTGTATAATAAATTTCCCCGTGGTCCTGTCAAAATACGTCGAGGGAGACGACACGCGCGGCGCGGGATGAAACAGAGAGAGAAGGGGAACAAATCTCGCGTAGTTTTGGCCGTTGTGGCAAGATCCGAGCGTAGGTCCATCGGTTCGAAACACGAGAACGACCGTGTCCGGTCTCGTGGCCCAATTTGCCAAGGGCTTTTTTACGAGCCACCGCGTTCGCTCACTGAAAAGAAATACGTACATAAACCGAAGTGGCAGTCGTTCTCTCTTCTCGTCGATGCGTGACAAACAGCGTTACAAAACGTTTTCATCCTCGACAAAATGTCTGAGAGTCCACCAAAGTTCCAGGCTGAACCGAAAGTTCCACCGGACTCTAACGAGAAATATTGAGAAGATGGAACGACTGTCACTTAATTAATTACGTCTGCCATAACAAGATTACAGAGTCGAACACGGGATACTTTATTACATTGATTATTACATGAATCGGACGGATCTCGAAACGAGGAGTCCTTCTGAGACGTCTTAGGGATCTGAAACAGAGAGACGCGAGTGTGAGTAGGTCCTGCAGAACCTCCTGGAAACGAACCTGATCCTCGTGGAGAGGATTCGGAGGACGAGCAAGGGGTTGGAGCTGATTCGAGGACGGTCCGCTCGGCTCGGTTTCCTCGAGCTGTCAGGATCGTGACGCGCCAAGAGCCGAAAAGTGGCGGTGTTCATCGTCGAAAGGTCGGATCTAGAGTTTCTCTCTCGCCCAGCTGCGTTCCCTCAAAAGTTTCGTGGCTGGTAGAGAGCAGCCCGCGGACGTTTGGTTTTTCTTACGTTCGGTTCGTTTGACATTTGATAGCGCTCGAGCGTGCACAGCGTACGCGAACGTCTTTGGCCGGCGATCGCTCCGTATAGCTGCCACTCGTTCGTGAGCGATCCTCTTCTCCGTTCGCTGCTCCTCTTCGCCGTCTCTCCGCGAGAACGTCGTTTCTTGCGCGCTCTGCCTCTCCGCCCGATACGATCTTTCCCGTTTGATAAATCGCTACCGGAAATTCCGGCAAAAAACCGCATCGCTCGTTCGCGCTCCAGATATTTAATTGGCGAACGACCGTTCGCCCCGAGCGGGCTTCTCCTCGCGAAAACCCGTGCCCCGCTGGATTTCCCGTTTTCCCGTCGGGGACAATACCTCCGATTGTGTCGGATTGTCCGTCGCGAAGTTCGCAGATTTTCTTCTCGCGTCGTCGTCGTCGTCGTCGTCGTTCGTCCTCCTCCTCCTCGACGTCTCATAAATTTCGAGGCGCGTGCTGCCGAGACCGGGCAACGCCGACGAGAGACAGAGCCTCCTTTGTCCGCTCCATTTATTTATCCGTCAACAATTATACCGTAACCAGAATCCGTTCGCGTTTTCTCGATATCGTTTCCGAGATCGGAACCGATTTCCGACGAAGGCGGCGGCGGTGTCCCGACGACTTTGAAAACAAAATCAGCTTTCACAATGATCTCAGAATCAGATAAATCTGCTAAATCATTGTGAAAACCAGTTTCGTCTGAGCTGGCTCCTACACCTGTTACCTACGACGAAACAGACAATGCAATGAGATTGGAATCAATGAATAATACACTTCGATCGGTTCGCCCAGAACAATTTTAATCCCGACGTAGAGAAGTGGATTATCCATCGGTGTACTTAACTAAATTATTTTAAACCGAGGAGTCGGCAATCGCCAGATGCCATAAACGTTCCCGGCAGAAGTCCGCTACTTTTTCGCATCGATAACGTTCGTAGTATCTCGGGACGCGATAACGCGACTCGTTAATAACGAGGCCACGGCGATCGGGAATTAATAAATGTCGCGTGCAGCGAACAGAATCGGGATTCCTTTTTCCCAGCGAAACTTGGCTAATAACCGAACGCGAGGATCCGTCGACGTATACTCGTAATGTATTGCACGTGCGCTATCGTCGACTGGCTCTGATAACGCGTTGACGGTTACACCGAGTCCCGATAAAGATACGGGCGACCCCGCGACCCGAGACATTCCGTCGAGCGAATAAAATCAAAAAGAACCTTCGACCACGGCGGAACTCGGAACAGAAATCTCTGAGGACCGAAATCTCTACGTGAACAAAGTAATGAACGGAATCTAAATGTATTTGATTTTCGTTAGACGCGGCACGTTTTAATATTATTACGTCTAATTGTGAAGGAAATTGACGAAGATATACGACGGCCGATATCGTAACGATTTCGAATCCTTCCGAGAATTCAGTCCCTACTTTTATCTAATTAATGTAATGTGACCACGACACGCGCTCCTCCTCTCGTTCGGCCGGTCATAAAAATTAACGAGCAATTAACGGAATACCGCAACGACCGTTCGACGTCGGTGTTGGAGTTCTCGTTAAAAAAAAAAAAAAGAACGCAAATTCTTCCTCGCACGTACTATTAACGAAGTATTTTAATAAGAACTCGCACCTCAATCCGACGCTGCCATAAATAATTACCTAACGCGATCGGTGGTTCTCTCGTTTTGAAATTCGACTACGAACATTAGGAAGGATTTTCAGTAGTATAGGTCAATAATTTCAAATCGGACGACAAACACTTGGCTCATTGGACGGAAGTGGTGACAGTAGTACGAGTCAACGTCGGTCAACGTGTAGTCGTGGGTAAAGTAGGGAATACGGAGACCAGTAGACGACGCGGACTTATCGACAGCTGCAGATCCCTAAACTATCGGCGTTACTGAGAGGAAGCAAGGCAGGAAACTTCGTTACCGACGCCCGACCACGTTGTCCCTCGCCGAGAACGCTAGATCGCGATCCATGGATCGTTTAAAGGCCCGACAAAAGTGAATCACATGACGATATTACAAAACGAATCGTTCGCTCTCTCCTCGGACGGTCGAACACGCGCAGAAACGTTCACCTTTGGTTTTTTGCAGATTATCGTTTTTTTATTCGACGAGGAAAACGATACGGATTGTTTTGAGGAACG
>SMSR01009053.1:0-17014 GCA_019453355.1 Ceratina japonica | reverse complement strand
AGGGGATCGGAGCGCGTTACCTTGAAGCTTAGGATATTCTCTATTCTTGTAGATTGTAGAACTTTATCTTGTCATATTGTAGGAAATACGGGAAAATGTATTATAAAAAAAGTAAAATGATCGCGTCGAACGAGGAAAGGATTTAAAATGATTTTCAATGAAATATATCATTTCACGTGGAAAATGTTTAATCATGACGGGGGTTGGCCACGTGGCCGTTATTCACTTTTCACGTTCGACGCAGCGAATCTTTTCCGCTGCATCCATATGTCGTGCGCTATGAATTCGGTACCTACCCTCTGGCTGAACGAGGGGATGATTCGAAAAGGGTCCATTTTCAGGGGGGCCTCGGCTTTACACGCGAACGATAATCTATTCAACCGCGTTCAGCGGTTCTCAGCCTCCGGAACGAGACGCAATTTTGATAAATCCTGAATATTTGAGAAATGGAGGCAAAATTCTTGTATTAAAATAAGAATAGATTTTATGTATCATTTATTAATTTCATAAAATTTATATACTGGTCTTAAGCACTAATTAGTAATCATTTCTATTAATTCTTGAATGCTTTTCTCTCTAACGAATACCTTCCTCTCTAATTTAAATATAGTGGTATTAGAGGAATTGAATAACAACTGAATAAGCTGCGATTTGTGCAAATCTTTCTTTAATGGAATGTAGCGATTCTGGCGTATGTTAGTATAAGCACGGGAAGCAGTCTATGGGTGTTAGGGCTCGAACTCGAACCTCCCCGGCTCGTTAGCTAAGCCTCTTGTTATGGTAAGAGGGTCGCGCGTTCGCAGGATGTCGCATAGGGGTTGCATTGTCCCTTCCAGTCCGGCCGTTTTTATTTCCCGGCGGCGCGGCTCGCTGGTGAAAGCGACATGACTCCCGAGAACCTTCCTTTCTCGCCCGGATCGGCTCCCCCGGGTCCCTCGGACGTGAATAAAAAAGGAGGAAGAAAAGTAACGAGGTGGTTTGAAAATCGTTTGGAAGGGAGCCGAGCCTTGACGGGCCTCGATGGACGTTGTAATTAAGCTCAAGTTTTCCCTTTCGAAGCTTCCTCTTACTTTTTAAGACATTCTCTCTCTCTCTCTCTCTCTCTCTCTTTCTTTCTTTCTTTCTCTTTCCTTCTCTTGGTGAATTTTATGCGTTTATAGAAAAATTAAATATGCAGAGAAAGATTGTTATGCAGAATATCAATAGTGGAATGCATTTAATAGTTTTTCAAGTGTTAATTGAAATGAAGTTATGTTATTTGCGGCAGTCTATTTGTGTACGAACCGTGGAAAACATTTGAGACAAGAGTTGTAGATTTCTAAAAGAATAATGATTTTAACTATAGTAACAAGATAATGAATTTTCTGGCAAACAGAGCTGGCGACGTGGTCATTGGTATTTATAAATGGTCTTTACATTTTCGTCCACGGTTATTACAAAATATTTGAGCATTATAACATTTCATAATACTGTATAAGAGACCCAACTTACAACATACTAAAGAAATGTAATCAATGAGATAATTTTCCACGTGGAATAACAGAATTTATTTTGCATTTAAATGCTGAATAGTTTTGAAATTAGGTCTCTTTTAAAATATTAAACGTAACGTTAATTGCTTCGAATATATACGCCGTCTTTGAGGAAAGCAGAAGGCAGAAGTGTTGAAGATACTCGGTAACAGTGATCAAAGAGTGGGAAAGGGTTTCATTGAAAAAGTTGATAATTGCAGAGCTGCCGGCAAGGGAACGGGGAGTTTCGTTTTCCGTGACAAAAACGATTTCACGGGCCACTAGAGCGGCGGCAATTAACGCACGTCGTTGTTTAATTCCACTTTAAATAACGCCGCTTTTGATCGCCTTCCTCTCCCGTTTCCTTTGATAAACATCTATTCATATTTCATTATCTGATAAAAATGTGGAAACCTAGGGGAGATTAAGGACTTGCAATCAATGGTGTCGACCGTATTTACGTTATTATGCCTGTGAGTTGTATACATATAAAAATAGGAACAGGAAAAAGGTTATCAGATGGAAGCTCTACTTCTAAAGCTTAAGAATCATGATAGGAAGTGTGTGCATAAAAATGGATTATAATTTATTAAAATAAACACAAGAAAGTATCGATTCAATTACCTGCATCAAGTACAAAATTCATACAGAACATCATCCAAAAATATAAGACAATAATCATTTATTTTATTACTTTCATAATTATTTATTTGATACAGTTTTTGTTGACTCACCCTGTATAGCTGGAGAGATCACTTGTAAATGTTTTACAGGAACTTTTTGCAAACACAGTTTCTTCCTCTTGGAATCGCATGCTCGGTGCAAATTAACGCGTGCACCCCGCAAACTCAGCGTGTGCGTGCAACCGGGGGTTGTCGCTATATACCGGGTGTCGTGCGGCACGCGATGCGTCGTTTAGCGATCCGAATCGAACCCCGAAGCGTTTCTTGCGAGATGCATCGCATCGCGTTCCCGGCTGCCATTCACGTTTCAATCTTACGCTGCAACGCGATCACCGATTCTCTTTTTTTCGTCTCTTGCGGGAGTGAATAAAATCGTACAGATTTTATATCGGACTAATCTTTCGCACAATATGTTTTATCGTCGCGTTCTTCTCTTCTCGATGATATCATTACGATTCGTTGATAGGAATTGTTTACGAGGACGCGTGGAAATTAATGTTCATGAAATTCGACTGATACAAAAAGTTTGTATTCGAGTTCGTACATTTTATGAAAATGTTTGTACCTCAATGATAAGAGACTTGAATAGGACGAGTGAAATATTTGCGTCGCGTTTCGTTCGCAGTTCCTGAAAACAATTGTGAAAATTGTGAATCGAACTGGGACATCTCGTTATTATCTTTTCTGCCTGACTTTTCCAGCAATCGAATTTTCGCTCCGTCGTCGGCCATCGCTTTTTCTGATTCCACGCTCAGACTTGCATAAGAGAATACAGCTTCCCCGTCCGGGGTTTTATTAATCAGAACCAGTGTACGTCCAGTAGGCGTTCTGCCCGATCTCGTATTTCAAGAAAATCGCACTGCTTTACAAGGCCGTGTTGAATATAAATTAATACTACCTGTGTGTTCACGTTATCAGTAAAAATTACGTGAAATCACTAACGAGCGAGTCTTCTTGACCCGTCATTCGTGAAATCGAGTCGTTCGATGCTCGTTCGCGGAAGTTTTGTTTGCGGTCTTGTAATCCTCTCCGGTGTAGTCTTTTAGTCCGGCTGGTTGTAAAACCGAGAGCCACGGTTTTCCATGTTGCGAGACAGGAAACATAAAACGTCGTAAACGTTGCTTAACGGGCTAATGATAAACGAGGGAATCTAAGCCATTTCTAATCCGCTCTTCTCTATTATTATATTTATCATTTAATAATTAATTATTACTTATTGTTACGTATATTATTTATTAAATAATTAAATCTTTTTTTATATCATTCATATTTATATAGTTTGACACCGGAATATGGAATTCGAAAGAAATTTCCAAACAATTTTCGTCTAATGGGCTAATGATAAACGAGGGAATCTAAGCCATTTCTAATCCGTTCTGTGTCTATGAAGTTGGCACGGCCTTCTATTAATAAATAAAAAATAATTATAGTTCTGATAGCACTTTTAAGAGTTCTAGAGTTCTTGATACAAATTAGAAATAGTTCCACACTCTAAATGCAGTATTTTTCAAAAAAAAAAGTCCGTGCTAACTTCACATTCCAGCACGGACATTTTTTCCTCTAAAGTACCATTTATTAAAAAATTTGATGTTCTTTGAGAGTTCCTGAGAGTTCTCGATTAATAACGGCCAAATATAGATTTTCAAGTCGATATTTTAAAAAATACCCAGTTTTTAAACAATTTCTCTTCTCCGCCAGCACGGACCTTTTTCCTCTAAAGTACCAATATTTATTAAAAAATTCAATATCTTTTTAGAGTTCCGGACAGTTCTTATCTAGTTTAGATAGAATATAAAATTTCCAGACCATATCTTAATAATTACTATATTTTTAAACAACTTTTCTCTGCCACACATACAACCAGCGTTAATTTTAATTTAGTAATAAGTAAAAGAAGCTATCGATTTGAAACTTTATGTTCTATTTAAACCAGACGAGAAATGTCCGGAACTCTAAAAAAACATTGAATTTTTGAATAACTATTGCTACTTTTACAGGAGAAATGTCCGTGCTGGAATGTGAAGTTAGCACGGACTTTTCTGTTTTTGAAAAATTCTGCATTTAGAGTGCGGAACTGTTTCTAATTTGTATCAGGAACTGTAGAACTATTAAAAGTGCTATCAGAACTATAATTATTTTTTATTTATCAATAGAAGGCCGTGCCAACTTCACAGACACATCCGTTCTTCACTATTATTATATTTATCATTTAATACTTAATTATTACTTATTGTTACGTATATTATTTATTAAATAATTAAATCTTCTTTTTATATCATCCATATTTATACAGTTTGACACCTGAATATGGAATTCTAAAGAAATTTCCAAACAATTTTCGTCTGTTTTCCAATTGGAATTCCAATTTAATTGATTGAAGCCACGTTATCGAACGTAGAACGATGCCACGGTGGATATTGAACTCGAGATAAGTTAGCACGTCCCTCGTATTTATTATTCGTGCTTCCGTCGAAGTTTTCTCGTTAACTATTCGAGGACAAGAAGGGCGGGCCTCGAAAGGGACGAGAGTACGGGAAAATTAGACCAGCTGGATGTTGGTTGTTCGGTACGCGACGCGTATTGGGACCGGATAACGCAAACAAGTAATTAAAAGTTCTGGGTAGACGTCCGTTTTATTGGAAAATCGGGGTCGTGCGTCGTCGATCGAATTCGGCACGAAATAAACCATCCATACCGGTTTAGATTCCTTCCTGGGATTCTCATCGCGTTTTTTATTTGCATCGATATATCGTTCGGTGTTTGAACATACTTTTTAATTAAATCCTCCATTTTTTGTTTATTAATTTTTTGATAAAATGAATTGAACTGTTGACGTTAAAATGGAGGAATGTCGTTTCACAAAGGGCGATTTAAAATAAAGTAGGAGAAATAAATGGGTTAGGTAAGATCTGTTAAGAAGAAGGGTTGAAAACGCTTATTGTTGACGAAAGCCCTTCTGAATCGATCATACTCGAGAGGGCGAAGATTCCAAGGCGAGATTAAGCCAAGTGGAACGTCTTCGAAGTCGGCTGAAATTTTTCAATTTCCTGCCTGCGCCTCGGAGATACAGGCCTCATTTCCGGTCGCGCCCCTCGATGAAAGCGCGCGTCGATGCCTCGCGAATCGATACCACCCGCGAGTGTCGCGGGTTTTCGGAGCGCGTGCGATCAACAAGATATGCTAATGACCGTGGGAAGAAGGCAGCGGAGAAGAATGGCGAGGATAGGCGGAAAAGAAAGGGAGACTTAATGAACAAAGTAAGCAGAGCGGTAGAGAGAGAAGAAAGAGGGAGAGCGGAAGAAAGAAAATCAGAGAACATAAAAGAGGAGGGTCACGTGGAAAGGGTAAAGGAGGACGGAACAGAGAACGGAGAATGTGAAGATCCTTCAACGCGTTTGTAAAAATATGAATAGCGTTCAGGAGTGTTAATCTTCGTTCCAGATTATAATTCTTAATGAGAAGACTTCGTTCTTTATGAGGATTAAGAATATAATCTTTGACTTCAGACTCTTACGGCCATTTGTGAATTATATTTCTATTAAAACTTGTCTCTGTACATTTGAAATCTGTGCCTTCTAATGAGAAACGCTATTACATCTTAATATTAATTTGCATTGCGTTTTACGTCTTATGTACGCATATACTGAAATAAGTTTGGTAAATATAACTACGGCTGTCGTTTTACGTTGTAGCTCAGCATGAGAGAAGTTGTAGGCGTAAAAATAAGACCAATCTCCGCGGGCAGATTCTCACGGGAGGGCGTAGCACAAATAAAAGGGGTTGATGCGAAAGGGTAGGAGGAAACTTCTCCGCGAATACGTAAGAATGATTAATGCGTGTTATTTCAAGCGCTGTCGCATCTCGAGCCTCGGAGATGGATGTGGACTCATAAATAATACCCGTTTCATTGACAAATATACATAGGTACATACATACCTCGTCACCGAGAAACATTGGCAATAGTTTGTCCGCTTCACTGCGAGCCAATAGTTCTATAAAAAAATTAGAGATTTTTTAATTTTCTTTTCTAATAAGATTCTTTATTTTTGAATTGTACTTTGTTTTCGGAATAAATTACTCTTGAGATATCGAAATGGAAATGTCAAACGTGTATAGAGGAAGCGAAATGTCAGGCGTACATAGTACAGAAAACGCGAATAAAGGTGAATGAGAATATTTCTGATGGTTAGAGATCGTAGGATATAAAAGGGTGTGATATTTCCAGACGGAAGTGACCAAGATCCTCGAACTAACGCGATGATCGCGTTTCGCGAATACCAAACGATTCGAAACGAGCATGGGCCGACGCTTAGAATATTAGTGAAAGGACGTTTCGCGATGCGAGAGCAATTGGCCCGGCAATTTTGCAATCTTCGTTCCATTAGCCGCGGCGATGCTCCGCCGACTCCCCTTTTCCGCCATTTGCTCATCGCTCCCGGCCATTCGAGGAACTGGAACACACGCGGAGGGACCGTTCAAGCCACATCGGTTTGTGCCCACGCGTGGCCATATCCAACTACCATCCCCGCGAAACCTGAATTAAGTATGGCCAGCTCGTATTTCTTTTCTCGAACGTGACTTTATTTACGTCGAGTAAACTTTATTCGCCTCTTCGCCGACACTGTGATCGTGATCACCTCGACCGTGATCGACGTTTCGATTGATTCCGAGTCCATCGATGTTTGGTAGACGACGTCGACGCAGTGAACAGAAGCTATGTGATTCGAGAATCAATCATTACTTGTAGCCACTGTTTGTTCCGTTTTAAGAATCTCAAGTGGTTAAGCAAATATTTATCAAGTGGGAACTTTAACTTCGGGAAAGAGGATCTGATAGACACTTTTTCTCCAATTTGTTAGTTCTAGAAATCAGCTGTCCTGATGCTACCTGCGTAAAATCGGCACGAATTTCTTAACAGTTTAGTATAAAAATGTTAGATTAACATATGTGAAAGGAATCAGGAAGACAAGTTTTATACATATCTTTCCACACTTTTTGATAAACGGATTTGCTTAATCTATCGATGATTCTTCACATTCACGGTTAGGGATCACCGGCTGAACACATGTCTTGTGAATCGCTGGTTCTCGGATATTGAATACAATTTTCTACCTCCAGAGAGAAACCTCGCTGCTAGAGAGGGTCATATTGAAACGAGGATATCTCCCCTATGGTAGATCCCACGTAGCTGTGACTGGGCATCGATGGTTCGGTCAATTGGTGTGAACGTACTCCCTTTCTCTCTCTCCCTCTCGTTCGCTCTTTCGCTCGGAATCCATTCTGTCCGGAGCTTGGGAAGAGCCCCTGTAGAAGCGTACCACTGGCAACCGGCCATCCATTAATACGAATTAGAGTATTTAACTTGGACCACGCTTGCGCAGGGCGAGAGGAAGAAAGAACAGACGGAGGGAATGGAGAATGGAAATACTCGAATCGCTGCGGAAACAAATTAGCCGGAATTGGTACCGTAGACGATGGATTCGATTTTGTTTTTTAAGCCATTTTTAAGTTTCTAAAATGAACGGTAAATGAGGCATGCCCTTAATACTTTGGTATCCAGCCATGAGCATAATCATAATAATGAAGAATGATATAACGGAGTAATGATATGATCATACATAACGCAGTAGTACAAATATAGATTTCCTTCACAACCGTCGGATGAGGTATTTGATTACGTTATCAATAAAATACTAATCCAATTTAATCAGGAACAATTGTATCCTAAATAAATTGTATCCTATATACAATTCAATATAATATTAAAACAATAATTTCCATCGGCAATTTATATCGGAGAGAGAATAATTTACCGATTAAATATCATTTTTATTATATCGATACTTAATATCCGCAGAATACAAATGGCATGAAATGATTTCAATCTGTGAGCTACAATTGACAGGATACGTCAAAACGTCACGTAGTCATATTGAGTAATACGACGGAATTGGAACCGGCTCGAACGACGACTGTACTTTAATTTATTTGGCCGTCTAATAAAACCGGAATGTCCAATAAAACTGGTATCTGTCCCCGGATTGCGCGCCGGCAGCCGGAAAAGAATTATCTGCGTCTAGTTCCCAGCGGAATGAAATAACTCGAGCCGATGCCTTAATATCGGCCTCGCTATCGGTCGAGAGCAATCGTCTTTCCGTTCGATATCGCGCATGGCCAGCAGATCCTGGATTAATCCCCTCGACTGTAGTCTAATGAAATTACAAATTGCTTCCAGAAGAGCATATACATACCTTCTTTTGTTCGCGTATTTTCTCTTATAAAAAATTGTATCGTAATTTGAAATCTGGGCCGATTGCGTTTCGCATAGCCCGGAGGAAAAAGGTTTTAATCAAATGTAATAACATACAATACAATCCATACAAGAATTGCACGTCAGTTTTCATTGTTTTATTCGATGCTTAATTAATGTATTGTAATCAATTGTGTTTTGCACAATACCTGACAAAGAATTATTTATTAATTATTCATCAACTGCAATTACATGACATGCAGTATGATTTATATAAAGGAATTCGACAGTTTTCGTTTTTTAAATGTTTTCATCGGAAGCGTTGTGCCGGCGGTTGTAATCGATTTGATAAAGACGTAATTCAAAGTTGCGTTTATTGTAAGAGGTATATCTCATTTCTTCCGAGCAAGCAGCTGCTTTTGGTGTCTCTATTGGCTGTGGTTTGAGTCTATATAGAGACTCGGTATGTAGATTGTGCGTGGCTGAATACTTGAATACCAACGCTGGTTCTGTGTTTATATAGAGCATTCTGAGTGTACATAGACAGATAGGTAGTCAGAGACCTGGTGAATCTATATATATGTATAGGTATATGACATTCGCGGTGAACCTACATGCTTTGCGTACATGCCGTCTGTTTAGGTAGATAGACCACTCGTGGATACACAAGTCCACGCGAATATCGTTTAGGTATTCGGATGCACGCGTATCTCGGAATCTAGGTGATCAGAAATATCTATATAATAGTGGATTCTTTAGAACTTCCAGGTGTCCAGGAATTCAGTTACTTTACGACTAGCACGCGTAACGAACACAGGTCGTCACACGCTAAAAATATGAGTCCAAATGTTTGGAATATCTTCGTGTTAGAGTTTCTATTCAGAGTGTGTTTAAATACTTCAAGTAATAATAAAGGCCTACCTAGATCTAAAATAATTATTCGACATTTCCGTCAAATTCTAATTTGATCCTATTAGAATTTCTAAATACTCCTCGACAGTAATAGTAACTAGATCGGAAGTAATTATTCGTTTGAAGCGTTCGTACAAATTTCGGGCTCGAATTCGCGTAGCCAAATACCATAAGCCGAAAATTCACTGGCCGCGCGATTGTTGGTGAAAGATGTTCGCCGGGGTTTAATCGGGAGGATATGGGCCAGCGTACGTCCTTGGCTGCTTATCGTGCACTTTCCGCGCGCCCGTATTGCGCTTATAATTACGCGCTCATTCCCGTCCGCGGATTAAACGGCTCAGACAATAAGCGGTTTAGGTATCTTGTTATGATGCCTGCGTCCCAACCGTCCATCCTCGAACGACCCTTCGAGTCTCCACCCTCTCCGTGTCTCTGCTCGTCCGCTATTGATTCTAGGTTTATTCTTGGCGGCCAGCTCGCCTCGCGTGAAAACATCAAATCTAGGGGATGATTCGGACCCGGCGGGGCTGCTGCCTCTTCCCACCCTTTAACCTTCTCCTAACCAAACCACGCGCCATTGCATTGTGAATTATTTAGTAATATTGTTCTAGTTTTGTACATATTTTTCAAATATGTTATGTATTTCATTTTCGTTTATTTAGGTTGTCTATTCAATTGTTTGAAAATCAGTTTCATACGATTTTGCCCGAATCATTCACTAAGAGAGTGACAAGGTATAAAATATGTATTTACAAAATTCGCAATATTTTTAAAATTCCATGAAAACTTGAAAAGAAACTTGGTTTCGTGGATGAAATATTTCTATACATTTTGGAAAATTATGTCTTAACGTCGAATATCAGCTGTCTCCAATTAAGTACAAATGAAACGCGAGTTGCATTACAATTTTCACATAAATTTCCTGTCACCCATAGAGGACGACTCCCTGTATCCATTACCCTTTATGGTATCATAGCAAATTTACTCCGTGGCCCGTTAGCTGGACGATACCGAAGGTCCCGTCGCGAATAAATTCTCCTTTTCGCGTAAGCTGGCTCGTTTCCGGCGGCGTTAATAAATTAGCATTACAAGCATGCGTTGAATTTCCATCGGACGCAACGAGCCGTTTAATAGCTCCCGGTGACTTGTAAGTTAACATGCCGTTTCAGCAATTAAACCGTAGAGCCGCGAGGGGCAGCGCCTGAATCGAACCGAGTACACGATAAGTAAGTGAATGTGCGGAGATGCGTGTACGCCTACGAGACGTTTAGACGATCGTTCATACCTGTTCCCTATCGGAAAAGAGTTGAACAGCCTCGCGCACAGCGATTAGTAATTAACGTCCCCCGACCGGGTCCAATAATTACGATTTAAAAACGGCGATCACCCGTCGCCCCATTAGCCTTATCTACGCTCGAACGATAATTGAGACGTCGCGTCGCGTCGCAAGGCCGCATATTATTATCGTCCTTATTGTTACCGGTCTGGTATAAAAATATAAGACGCTACGGTTTTTGCGCGTAACGTCGGTGCTGGTAGCACGAGTAAAACTAGCGAATCATGGCTAATAATAGTGAACGGAGGCTGTATAATTGAAGACGCGTTGAATAATCAAACCAGATTTTCTACATTAGATCAGAGGCTAGATAGAGGTTTCATTAAATTCTTGTCTATGCTATTGAAAGTCCGTGTGACGTGAAATCCTCCTTAATGATTGTTCGTGATCATTTGAAATATAAATCAACCCCGTGGACTACATTTACCGAGGCTCATTCGTCTGACGAGCCTGTAGCCTGTTATTAGAAGACAGAAATAGCCACAATTGCTGGAAGAAAAACTTTGATTAGAAAGCGATGCACCTGCGTTTGTTACGTCACCGCGCTTCCGTATTGTGACGACTAATACACGTCATTGCTGCGCGGCGTCAGCGATACGTCGATAGCTCTGTCCGAGGGTTTCCCATGGCGATGCACGAATTGCTGATCGCTCGAATAGCTCGAACGTTTCCCCAGTCCCATCTGCGTTCGTCCCCCTTGCACTGTTAGAACGAAACGCGATCGGTCACCCAGGTTCCCTGCTTTATCCTCGTACCAGTTGATAATGTACGCGAATCGCAGTAAAAAAAATCGATAGAAGTACCATTTTTATGTTTTACAACTCTGCACTCTATACCATCATTTTACTAAAATTCTGGATCCTTATTTTATATGTACAGCGGGGCAATGATTTTCGATCCGTTTTTTATGTAATTTTATTTTTCACTTGACTAAGAAGTTAAAAATGTAAATGCTCAACACTTTGAGTTTATTTATTTATTTGTTCACTTCTTTTTATTTTAAGCTGTTAATGTATTTCCTTAATCCTTTAATTCCTTAATTATTTATTTCTGTCCTGCTTATTTAATTATTGGCTTAATAACTGGTGGATGGTGGATGGTGAATTAATTTACATGTTTGATCGTTTCTTTATCTTTCGCTTAAAAATGTAATTAAAATGAAAGACAATATTGATGTAGGATTAATATTCTCGAACCTGATTATAGAAAATCTGTTAGTATCAGATTCTACGCGTTTGATATTGTGGAACAGTCAGATTGCATTTCTGCGAAATTCAGAGTTTATAAAATCCGTGCTTCCATACGAGAATCTGTTGCCACCCCAAGTTTTTATTTAATTATACGTTTCTCTGTATCCTGATCAGTGCTTCCCCTGTACTCTTTCGCACGCAATAGCCGTAAGCTACGGCCACGGCCGACCGACGTCGACGGGGAAACACGCTCTGAATGGTCCCTTGTATAATCCTGAGTTTCCTAGCAAAAAAGACGGCCGGCGAACAGTCGGAGGGCTTGTTGGAACCGTCGATTTTTCCTGAGAATCGCGGCGGTACTGACCGGCACATCAGGATTACGAAAAAATAACAAGTTCCGCCGCCCCTCCTGATAACCCTCAATGAATCTTCTTTGCGCCGAGGAAAGTGGTTTCCACCTTCCGGTTCTCGTAACGCGGAACGGCGATAAAAAGCGATCATTAGCGACCGTTTCAAAGGCGATGTTACCGATAAGAAGTTCCTTCCTTATAATGTCTTATCAGATTTGTAATTAAATCGAAGGACGTTTCGCTTGTGAAAATTACGGGCAATCGCGTTAACCACCGTTGCCTGTGGAAAGACTGTGAAAGTGAAATAATTGAATGATGCATCCCAGGCTCTGCCTAGATGGAATTGGGTCAGAGGATCTGCCCTTTCGCTTCTTTCTTCCTTAACCCAGCTGTAAGATACGATAGGATGAATCACGATGATTCGGGGTCACCCGAGCGGCTCATTTCGCGACATTCTCTTCGGGTATTCATTCTTCTCCTCGTCCTTCAGCCAAACTTCTTCTTTGTTGTCCCCTATATACGTTTTTTTCCAAACGAGTTCTTATTTCTTCCATTCAGACATTTCAAACCTTTTGTTGCCTCGATTGAGCACTGCACAAACTTTTCATCAATTCTCTCAGTGAACAATCAATGTATTTCGAAATTGATCAAAGACAGCCCTAATTCTGTTAAACCGATGGGAGCTATTAACCCCATTTCGCGATGCTTTCGATCCACTGTCATATATAACGACGCGTGACACGATTCCCATCTAAATCAGTCCTAATTACTATCGCGAGGCGCAATCGAAGCCGCCGTTCCATTAACACCAACGCAGGCTGCGTACATATTTATTACTAACAATAATTAACGACAGCTGACAGAAATACATTTGTATTCGTTTTAACCGGTTCACTTTATCAAGATTTGGTATGCTCGGTCATTTCCAGCTGCAATTAAAAATAGTATTCACACGTCCAGTTTCGAGTTTAACTGATCCTTGGTAAAATATTACACTGGCACCTATTGCAAGGTACAAGTAAATAGACTGACGATAAGATTGCCAGAGGTGGTTGTCGCACAAGCCAAGGCGGAAAGCGGCGTGGATCGTTTTCCTCGAACGTCCCCAAGGAGGGTTTCATCGCGCGGAATTAAAAGCGAGAGCGTTTGTAGCATGTCAGTAATCGGCGAGCGTGCGACACGCGAAATGATTTGCGGCTTGTTCGCGGCGTCTACTTTTAATAGCGCCGCGCGTAGAATATCGAGCGTATTTATTGCCGCGTCGTCGTCGTCGTCGTCGTCGTGGCAGCCGCGACCCTAAGTACGTGCACGTGAAAAATTCATGCGGGCACAAATCATCGCCTCGTTCGCTCGCGGTTAAAATGCAAAAACGAACCGCGTTCGTCGCTACACGTCGTCCCGACAGATCCCACGTTCGATACTTGCTGATTGTTTATTCAAGTTTCGCTTACGTAAGCTTTTGGAATATTGAGTCCGCCCCGCGCGCTCGAGCTTAATGGAAAGGAATGACGGAAAGGGAGGTTGGGTAATATCTTCTTTTAGACGAAAGGATTATACCGCGCGATGGGTACGTCCTTTGTTCGCGACACGGGTATTATCTAAGCCATTCTAAGCCAACCGCGACACTCGGCTGGAGTCGTGCCAGGATATCACGCTATTTGTAGACGCTGTCGAGTATCCGTTATAGTATTCCAAGAATCTTTATTAGTTGCAATTTCTGAGGCACACGTTGATTGCTATATGCTCGTGATTACGACGTAACTCAAAAATTATGGCCACCGAATAACGAACCCGGGCGCGTTACGTCATTTTAGAACGGCACAATTGAAATGTCGCAATAAGACGTGATATAATAGGACATAACTGTAATAGGAGATTGTGTGGCTCGCGAATGTACACGTACTCTATTTGTTTAGTTGCGATAGATTAACGGTTCATACTAATTGGACTAATTAATATCGTTTTCGTTTGCAGCACATGGTGCAGACAGGCATGGCTGCGCCCTACGGTGGGGGTGTCTTCCCCCCGCCGGTTAACGGCGTAGCGGGCGTCGTTGGGGCGGCCGGCGCGACCGGTGAGGTGAAACCACCCCCGCCGGTCCCGGTCAAAGAGGAGAACAGCGGTGCGCCCCAGCAACCGCCACCCAGCGGTCCCCAGGTGCCACCCCCGGCCGGTGCCCCGCATCCAACCGCCCCCGGTGCCCCAACCGCGACCAGTTTCAGTCCACCGCCGCCTCCAAACGGGGTCGATCAACAGGCTATCGTGAGTAACGACTATCGTCTATTAATCCTTTTACACCGAAACATCGACTCGCTGAGATTGGTCTGCAGGCATTTATTAATTTCGTATATTATCAAATGTACAATTCCATCTTTGGATCATTTTTTTTTACATCTTCAATACGGTATGAAATGGATATAATTGGAACAAGTTTATTACGCGAATATCAATAATGTTCGAAATATCGTCTGCAATTAACTTTGATTCGATGCACTTCAAATATTATTCATGTATTTTAGTTTTATATTTTAGTTCAACATGAAATGGGTATAATTAGAAGAATTTCATTATGTGAATATCAATAATATTAATGATAAAGCTTGCATTGAGATTCCTTTGGCGAAATACCACAATATTATCCCAGCTTCTGCGAACTATATTTGTTCCGGCATTTATTTGAAAACAGTAAGCACACCTTTGGAACAAAAACCAGACTAGACCACACTCAATGCGTTCCGATCAAACAAATATCATGGTTCCGCGAATTCGAACATTCTGCAACGGCGAGCAAGCTAAACGGTCGGGATTTGTTTAAAAGCTCGTGCTCGCGATAACTCGTCGCGTCGCGTACTCGCGGCAATTAGCGCGGCTCATAAAGCGGCCTAATTAGCCGCGCTAATTAAAGTAATTTCGTTCGCTGATTCGATTTACTAGACGGCTGCTACCTGAATTCCGGACTCCGTCTACGGCTCGACTTCCGCGTTAGTAGACAACAGCTTTTAATTAAAGGGTCCTCCCCTTCATAATGCAAGAGTCTTGCCGAATTTGTATTACTGCTCAATTTAAACATTTTCTACTTCGAGAACAGAGTGATTCGAGGAATTAAGTTTCAAGATACAATTTTCCTCTTTGAGAAAAAGATATTTCGCACACCTTCGTTAAATTAGTTGTTTTAATTGAAAACTACGAGGCGCAGTTAGGTCAACTGTCGATTGTTCGTGATCGAAATGGGATTTGGAGTCGGAGGGACAGTTTGTCGTAGGATCGTATCTAATTAACCCGGAAAGTAACGGGGAACACGCGAGACATTTCGGACACCGAGTCGTTGAAGAGTTTCGAACAATGTCTTGGTTCCGGGCGACGTGGTCGCTTTGTCACGTCGCTCGTTTGGTCAATTATCCCGATCCGTGTAGTCGGCGACTCGTAAACCTGTGCAGTTCGTCCTAACTGTCTAACCACCCGCAAATCATTCATCGCCTCGTACCATTCTATTTTCTTCTGGTCTTCCACGTGCGTTTCAGAAAGTGTCACCCATTTCCTTTGATCACTTAATTTAGGAAGTTCTGACCATCATTTCAACTGTTATATTAAACAGTGATTGGATGTAAAAGGTGAGAAAAATAACTCAGGAGTAAATAAATGGAAAACGGAAACCGACACAATATTTATTAAAAAACATAAAGAAAACTTAAAATTCAAGCTACAACCCTACACGAGACGCTGATTAGAACACACCTCTCGAAAACCTCTCAACTCAACGTCCTTATGAACACTAACTGGCTCTGCATTCCGCATTTTCCTGGCGTCGCAATATGACCTTAGTCCTTTTTTAAACTATATTTTCTTTCCTGAAAGACGATAACCATGTGCACATTGCAGCCTAGTCTGGGTTCTATCTTAAACCCTTTGTCACCGGACGTGGTCCCAAAAAAGAACACTCGTCTCAATACTGATCCAAAGTCGATTTTTTACCACCTTTGGGACGTGGCAATGTTTCCTTAAACCGTGTCCTGGGTTTTTCCCATAAATCATCACTTTTTCCCTTCTTGTCAATAATTATAAAAAAATGCTCACACAATTCAACATCAGCTAATTGTAGACGGAGTGGAGGTCATATCATTTGAATAATAGTGTCTTCGTAAATCTAAAGAAATAAAATAGATGAATTCGTTACTGGAACCAGGCTTATTTAAATAAGATACTATAGTCTTTTGGGAATAGTTGTGAAAGTTCAGAACTGAGTATAAAGTGGACTTAAACAAGATTGATACTATAGAGAAAAATTTGAAAAGTTGCTTTTGATATTAGAAAAGTTTCAAGTTCTCACATCGAAGAAAGAGCTGTGTGATTGTGCGTCCGAGGGAATCCGTCGGAATCCACTTTGGATCCTTGGGTTGCGTACTTTAGAACTTGTTCGGGTCTTCGGAAAATTTACTCCAGAACGACCTTTGAGATTAGGCATCCTTAGATGGTCGCTTTTGAACCCGAAGAATCTTACTAGAAATCTCAAACTGCCAGCAAGTATCAAATACTTAGCTGTCTACTTTACGAACTTGTGTATAGAATTTACTTAAACATTTCAGCTTAAAAGCCTTTTCAATTTTTTAATTATTCTCCTTTCTTTCTGAGGTTAACATTAAATTTCAATTAGTGAAAAACTCTTCTTGATGAAATTCTTTTAAGCTGCAATACCTGCATATAAAAAATGTGCGGAGAAGGTTAAAAATTACTATATTCCAAATGTCTTTTCAAGTATTTCAATCATTTTTTAGATTTTTTTTT
>SMSR01009050.1:44540-96193 GCA_019453355.1 Ceratina japonica | reverse complement strand
GGCAAAGTTTGCGGGAATCTTCACATAGCTTCGTTCATCTATTGTATGTAGGAACTGGACATGATCGCTCTTTCACTTCAGATTTTACGTGATGGAAAGTGTTAAGGATTTTGTTCGCGTGTTTATGTAAAAAGAATATTCTCCTTTTATGCAATTACTTTTCTTATTTGATGTTTTGCAACCATTAGTTGCACCATTAGAATCGATTTGTGCCACCATTTTGTCTTCGCATGTACAAAGAAAAATTTTACAGTGTAAATTTCAATGCTCGTCTTCATCGCGAAAATCGAAATAAGAGGAAAATGAATAATAGTACTCGGACAAATCGAATGTCGTAACGATGTTTATTTTTAATAAAGGATGTGGCTAAAAATGTAAAGGAGGTGCACGTTGCCTTTAAACTACAATTTCCCTTTTTGTAAAATGCAATTGCAGTAGACGACACGATGCACGCATCTCTTTATGATTTGGACGTTCGCCCTTCGAACCGCTTTCTTAGCTCATATGGAACTGATTTTCGCTCGAACAATACCAGCTAATTTTTTTCTCTACAATCAACTCTTCGACTCATCTGATAATCTCGTCCGAGATATAATAAAACTGGTTGATCTGAGAAAATTTATATTTTGTAACGGGATGACGCCATTACGGAAATAACTATGGTCACGACGTTAAATGGGCGTCGTGTATGGAGAAAATCTTCGTGATATTTTGTATATTCAACATGAATTCTTATTTTCCAATGATATACATCAGTTTAAAGACATAGGTTCATAATTGATTTTACTGGAACAATGGGGTTCGAAAAATACCATGCAATGCCGACGAAACCATGCATCCCTTTGTATCCATACTTATTTCCTATGTATTTCGTTTCGTGTGGTTTTTAAATAGTCGTTTAATCTCACAATAGTATTGCGTCACGGCAGAGATGAAGCTACCAAAGCATTTATCGATTATTTAGTTAGACGTATACATTTATATAGCAGTGGATCCATCAATAAACCCTTAATATTTCAATACGAAATTTGAATAAATGCAAGTCTATTCTTATTCCCTCTTTGTTCTAATCGAATATCAATATACGAAAATTCCTAATTGTATTTCTATTATCCGTACCCTACATACCCCCTCGATCCAGATTTTATTAAACTAATTGAGTCATCTGAAAACTTGTAAGTATTATCGCATAGACGGCAGAATGTAAACTATGCCAAGTAAATAATACGTGTAATGCGTGAACAAATTTTTTGAATATTCATATTTGCAGAAATTTGAATTTATAACTGTCATTAAGTCGTTATAAACTAGTGGATAAATTCAAGATTACCTCGACTTCGACGAGCGAAAATACATATAGAATATAATTAAAACTGTGTGCTGTTTTTCTTTCATATTCTGATTCTGTTTTTTATTCTTATATGTTCATCATACGTGTTCAGGAATGATATTAAGATCTTACGTAATATTTACTAGTAACAATGCTCTAAACAATAGTGACATGATCCTGAAGTAACTTCTACGTTTCTCGTAAATTTTTTACAGAACTGGCAGCCACCATTCGCAGTTGACGTTGACAAATTTAAGTTTGTCCCAAGAATACAAAGATTAAACGAACTGGAGGCAAAAACCAGAATAAAACTTAATTTCTTAGATCAGATTGCAAAGTTCTGGGAATTACAAGGTTCATCTTTAAAAATCCCCCTCGTTGAACGCAAAGCACTTGATTTATATTCCTTGCATAAGATAGTTACTGACGAAGGTTTGTTATTTTTATACTTAATCGTATTAATGCGTTTCATGCTTAACGACAATTCAAATATTTTGTATTGTTCCCAGGTGGGATAGACGTAGTAACGAGGGAAAGGAGGTGGGCAAAAATTGCAAACAAATTAGGCTACCCCTCGGGACGCAGTGTAGGAAGTATCTTAAAAAACCACTATGAACGTATTTTATATCCATTTGACGTATTTAAGCAAGGAAAAACACTGGCGAATATTGTACGTAACTTGTCATTTAGCTTTGTCATCTTTTCAAGATTAGTGGACTTATGTGACCTGTTCCGTTTGATTACATAGAAAATGGAACCAGATTCGAATGTGAATGAAAAGAAGGATAAAGATTATAAACCTCATGGCATTATTTCACGACAACAGATTAAACCTCCGACTGAAAAGTTTTCTCGCAGATCAAAGAGGTATAACGGCCAGGAAGAAAAGCAGGAATCGCCCATTAAACAAGAAGATTGTAAGGAAGAATATGACTCTGATAGTGACTGCAAAGATGGAATCAGAAGTAATGAATGCGCCGATGACAAAGATAGTAAAGAACTTAAGAAATTACAATTTTATGGAGCTGGCCCAAAAATGGCCGGATTTAATACCAAAGAAGCAAAGAAATCTAACAAAACGAGAGGCGTGAAACGTGTCTATGACATTGATCCAGTAAGTGCATCCATCATATGTTATTTTATAACTAATTGTAGAAATTATTTTCTTCTAACATTGATAAGTCTTTACAGTTGGCAAAATATATTTGTCACAATTGCAAGAGAGGTGACAATGAAGAGAGCATGCTGTTATGCGATGGATGCGACGATAGTTATCATACCTTTTGCCTCCTGCCACCATTGACAGAAATACCGAAAGGTGATTGGAGATGTCCAAAGTGTGTCGCGGAAGAAGTTTCGAAACCGATGGAAGCATTTGGATTTGAGCAGGCTCAAAGGGAATATACTCTTCAACAATTCGGAGAAATGGCTGATCAGTTTAAAAGCGATTACTTTAATATGCCCGTACATGTATGTTGTCTATCATTGCTTTGTAATTGTATAATGATAACTGTGAATCTTTCTTTTCTTAGACGGTACCATCATCATTAGTGGACAAGAATTTTGGTAGATTGTCATTCTGTAATAATAATTATAAACCTTTTCGTTTTTCTTATAGATGGTACCAACATCATTAGTGGAGAAAGAGTTTTGGCGGATAGTTTCGTCGATTGATGAGGATGTTACCGTTGAATATGGAGCAGATTTACACACAATGGATCATGGATCCGGATTTCCAACGAAAACAAGTGTCAATTTATTTACGTGTGATCAGGAATACGCCGAATCCTCATGGAACTTAAATAATTTGCCGGTCTTACGTGGAAGTGTATTAGGTCACATCAATGCTGACATCAGTGGTATGAAAGTACCATGGATGTATGTTGGAATGTGTTTTGCAACATTTTGCTGGCACAACGAGGATCACTGGAGTTATTCGATTAATTACTTACATTGGGGAGAACCGAAAACGTGGTACGGCGTACCAGGTTCGCGAGCAGAACAATTTGAACACTCAATGAAATCAGCTGCACCAGAACTGTTTCACAGTCAACCAGATTTACTTCATCAGTTGGTCACTATCATGAACCCCAACATTCTAACAAACGAAGGCAATTACATATTCCTTCTAATTATTATTTTATTAATTGGGAAATATTCTACTGTTGTCAATAGTATACTGTACTTTATTAGGTGTTCCAGTGTTTAGAACTGACCAACATGCGGGCGAATTTGTGGTAACATTTCCGAGAGCCTATCACGCAGGTTTCAATCAAGGATATAACTTTGCTGAAGCTGTGAATTTCGCTCCCGCTGATTGGGTATGTTATCATTCTAAGTTTACTGTCATTGAAGTATTCTATATCGGAATGTAATTTATAGAATCCATTCTATATGTTTAATAGCTGAAACTTGGACGGGACTGTATCAGCCACTATTCGAATTTAAGACGTTTCTGCGTGTTTTCACATGATGAACTGGTGTGTAAAATGTCATTGGATCCAGATGCGCTTGACATAGGAATTGCAACTGCAACTTATCATGACATGCTCCAAATGGTAGACGATGAGAAGAAACTACGGAAAAATCTACTAGAATGGGTAAGTGGTTTATTTACATATTGTCTGCATAACGGAATTAATGACATAGGCTTCTTCCTCATGTGCAATCATTAATGATGTTCATTATGTGTATGCATTTTTTCATTAATCGTTAGAAATATCCTAAAACTTGCAAGTGGTACTTGCAAAAAACAGTGAAATGCAGAAATATTTAAATGAAAGTACTTTCTCGTATAGGACAAATTATAATTCTAAATGCATAGCCTAATATATTTAGGTCAAGTAGTATAAGTATAGTGTATGCCGAGGCATTCTCTCACTAATTCACGCACGCGATGCCACATACTAACGCGGGGTAACGCACACAATCGTAATCATGCGGGCACACGCGGTGAGAGATGTGTGCGCGGCTGATATTACCCGCTATTGGACGTAGCAGTAGAGTTCCATCGTCCACGTTATAATCCCCATTAATGTATTCATACAATTCGTTATTTTTGATTAGCTTGTACTTTAGTTATCATTAAAATAGTTCTTGTGCGATCGTTCTTTACGTATCAACCTTGACTCGTTGCTACCTATTTGGTGTGTTTCTGATTGCGATTATATAACTTTATTGGTGAATAGAGGTTATGTTTTTAAAGCTTTGCCATGATGCTAAACGAACTTTATATCTATTCTGCTGATCCGAATATTTTTTCTACTGTTTTCGATTCTCGATCAAAGACCGTTAACGTCAATTTAAAATAACTTATATGTTCGCGAAAGATTTCTCTATTTAAAAATTTATTCCTTCACAGATGGATACATGTGTTTCATTGATAATCTCAATCTGCATTCTAATATTTCTTTTGAGATGTAAGAATGGTACAGTTCAATTATAAACGGTTTTCGTGACAAAGACTGTGTTTTACAGGGAGTAACAGAAGCAGAAAGAGAAGCATTTGAACTTTTGCCGGACGATGAGAGACAGTGTGAGGCGTGCAAGACAACTTGTTTCTTGAGTGCAGTTACATGTTCATGTCAAAGTTCTCAGTTAGTTTGTTTGAGACATTTCACGGAGCTCTGCGATTGTCCACCAGAGAAGCATACATTACGTTATCGATATACGTTAGACGAATTACCAATTATGTTACAAAAATTAAAATTAAAGGCAGAGTCATTTGACTCATGGGTAACAAAAGTGAAAGAAGCAATGGACCCTGACAAGAAGAACGATAAAATTGATTTAAATGAATTGAAAGAACTTTTAAATGAAGCAGAAAGTAAAAAGTTCCCAGAGAGCGAGTTACTTATAGCTTTGACAACTGCTGTACAAGACGCTGAAAAGTGCGCAAGTGTTGCACAACAACTTTTGAATAACAAACAGCGTACCAGGTATTGTGTTACTCCATGATTTATGCCACCTATGGTATCTGTGTCAAGCAAATAGAGTTAATTAAAATCTTTATTGTAGAACCAGACAATCCGTTGAAACTAAGTACAAGCTTACGGTAGAGGAGTTAACTCTTTTCTACAAAGAAATAACAAATTTATGCTGCGAACTGAAGGAATCTGATGGTGTAAAATACATACTTGATCAAGTATTGCAATTCCAAAAGGAGGCGGAGGAGCTAGAATCTAAGGACGAAGATTGCGACATTGAACAGCTGGAAAAGTGTATTGATTTCGGAGATTCTATTTGCATTGAACTACCTCAACTTACACGTTTGAAACAGGTAAGTGTCTATAATGAAAATAAATTTAATCAACCACAACTTTAGTAATCTCTAATTTCTTGGATTGTTACAGAAATTGATGCAGATACAATGGCTCGAAGAAGTGAAGACTGTTCAAGAAGATCCAAAGTCCGTTCACCGCGAAGATTTAGCGAAATTGATCGAAAAGGGCATGACAATACCACCTCATTCGACTATAGAGAATACTCTTTCAGAACTGCAATCGTTGATGCTCTCAATCGACAACTGGGAGGAGAAAGCAAAGCAGTATCTTCATACGAAAAACAGGCAAACTATTTCGTCTCTCGAAGAGTTTATTCGTGAGGCAGATAGTGTGGAAGCTTATTTGCCGAGTTTAAGTGTTCTCCAAGAAACGTTAAATAAAGCGAAAAATTGGGCAAAGACCGTGGAAGAGATACAAGCAAGAGACAATTTCCCATATTACAATACGTTAGATGATCTAATTAAGAGAGGTAGAAATATTCCATTACACTTAGACGCTCTTCCAATCTTAGAATCTACCCTTTCGCAAGCGAAAACTTGGAAAGAAAGGACAGCAAGAACATTCCTAAGGAAGAATTCACATTACACTTTAATGGAAGCTTTGTCACCACGGATTGGAGTTGGTATACAATCGTTGAAAGCTAAGAGAAGTAAGAGTGAAGATTCTACAGGGCCTGTTTTCGTCTGTGATACAAGATTGGATGATACCAATAATTCGGCCACCATCGTCGCTGCATTCAAATTAGCCGAACAACGTGAGATGGAAGCAATGAGAAATTTAAGAGAGAGGAATTTAATGAAAACCGAAATAGAGGATGCTAGGTATTGCGTGTGCCGTCGACCAAGGTTTGGGCTCATGCTCCAATGTGAGCTTTGTAAGGATTGGTTCCACTGTAAGTAATATAGTTACATTATCATATATATGACATTCAAATTCAGTCCTATAAATAATTGGAATGAATCATAATTTTAGCAAATTGTGTACCTTTGCCAAAGACATCGTATAAAGGAAAATCACCAATGTCGAGGGAAATAAAATTTTTGTGCCCGTGCTGTTTACGCTCACGTCGACCACGATTAGAAACAATTCTAACGCTTTTAGTCAGCCTTCAGAAGATTCCAATTCGTTTATCAGAGGGTGAAGCATTGCAATGTTTAACGGAGCGCGCGATGAATTGGCAGGTACGTCAATTGACATTAATAAATTAAGTGAGTGTTAATGTATCATGATGTATGTCATATACATGGTTCATATTTCACATTGATCAGGATCGGGCCCGTCAGGCGTTAGCTGTAGATGAAATTTCCACAGCATTGACGAAACTATCAGTCTTATCACAGAAATTAGTCGAAGCGGCAGCGAGGGAAAAAACAGAAAAAATTATTAGCAGTGAACTGAAAAAAGCAGCAAATAACCCTGAGTTACATCAAAGGGTTCAAGCAATTGCACCACTTAGCGGTGTCCATTCAGACGATAGCGCTCTCAGTACTGCAGTAAGTTCTGTTAAATCCGTTAGTTCATACACTGTATATATGAGAATAAAATATATTTAGATTGTTTACGATTGTATGATGTATATAATACATTTCAGGATGACGATGACGATGTTGTTGCTATAGATGATGATGAGCCAAGTTGTAGTACGTTCAACAGTAATGAACATGCATATTCCTATAGTAAGACTTTAGCTTCTCATAACAAAAATAGATGTGGACATTAATTGTATATTTATGTATGTATTTTTATGGTTACAGTATCAAAAATTCAACGTAAGTCGCTATCGAACGATTCTGCCGATGTTGCCGTTGTACTTTCACAAACATCAAGGCTACGTTTAGAAGAATTGATGATGGAAGGTGACTTGTTAGAAGTTGCATTGGACGAAACACAGCACATATGGCGTATATTAAGTCACACAAATAATCCGAGTACGGTACGGAAGTACGCGTCATATGAGGAAGTTCAGCTAAACGTAAACCAAGACAATAAGGATGTAAAAAAGCGGGGAAGAAAGAGGAAGTCCGAAGAGTTCGAATTAGCTAAGAAACTGGGAAGGCAGAAACTGGAAGAAAAACATTTAATTAAACGTAAAGGATTACAGAAGGAGAAGAAATCAGCTGGTTCTCCGGTGCCAATGAAACGTGGTCCTCGCAAGGTATTTAAATTAAAATAGATTTGGAGGTTTCTCGCTCTAAATTAATTGTGATGAAGATACTATATTTTGAATGCCAGATCATTCAATTATTGTTATCTATGCATTCTAGATGAAACGTAAAGAGGGCGAGGAAATTTTGAAGAAAAGAGGCGGCAACAGAAAGAAAACTAAGCAAGATACTTCGGACGAAGAAGAAGACTGCGCGGCTGTTAATTGCTTACATCCTAGTGGTAAGAATGCATTCCCACATAAGATTTTACTATTACTGTCTTGTCTCAACATTCTACATGCTTTTCTTGATCTTTTCTATATATTAGGTAGAGAAGTTGATTGGGTACAATGTGATGGCGGCTGTGAAGGTTGGTTCCACATGCATTGCGTGGGATTGGATCGTACAGAGATTGCAGAGGAAGATGATTACATATGCAGTAATTGTAAAGAGGCGGAGCAAAATTCAACAGTGAGTAAAAACGAAGTTTAAAAACGAAGAATACTTGCGAATTGTAAATACGTTTGTCATATACCGTAGCTTGGTAAGTTATTATGTATAACCTGTGTTCTTTTTCGTTACTTATGACTTTAAATTGGAACATTAGCTGTTTCTCAATTCGATTTTATTTACTTGTTTTAAGTTCTTTTATTTGCTAAGTAGTACGTTGTATTGTAGCTTTAGTGCAATATTTTTTTTCGATGTCTTTACTGTAGTCAAGAGCGCCAGATCCCCTAGCTGAATCATTAGGTCTGGATGCACTTCTTTCCCTTTCTCAATCTCAGGGATACCAGGGGACAGACAGTGATGCAGACATTCAAGAAACAACATCCTTCGTCAGGACTTACTAGCCTACCTTGCCTTGTTAGCTCACAAGGCTAGGACGCTTACCAATTTCAAAACAATTTCGATTGCGTACTATGCAGTCCAAATAATTAATGTTACCTACGATCACCGTTCAGTCAGTTGGGTACTGCTGGTTAGCGAATGCTGTTTTATCACGGTTGCGAGCGGATATCAGAGATAAAGTATTATAATGCGATCCAATTGTAATATTGACGACGAATATTATTTTTATATTTGGATTGGATACGCTTCGCTGAGCTACACATTTTTTTGTATGTATTATGTATTATAATGTATCTTATTTTTCATTTTTCGATATAAAATAGATAATTTCAAGAAGAGGATGTGTTACCCTAGTATAATACATTTACTTTTAGTGGTATGAAATTGATTTCGCACACTGTTATTGACTTTCGAAGTTTATCTCTACGTAAAGTGACAACTAACTGCGCGTTAAATGCAAGCCTTCTAAATTACGATTCTGTCAAACGTATTCTACAACGGGACAAGTATAGCGGATGAACCGCGATACACTTGATGATTTACACGGGATATAGAAAGATCTAAATTTGTACTTTGCATCTCATTGTAACTCTTATTTCTTATCTCTCGCTGCGAATGTCGAAAGAAAAGAAAATATTGGTTTTGCGAGACCAACGACTGTTACGTGACTAATGATATGTGTTAGCACTAATTATAATACAGTTCATAACATGAATGTGATGCTATTTACACGAGTGTTACACGGTGGGTTGTAAAAAAAAATTGGAGTTTTGACCTAACGATTTCGGGTGATCTGTGACACGAGAGGCAACTTCCAGACGGTGGTAATATATGTAATAAAGAAATACATGAGTCAACTCAGAATACTTCTATTTCAAAGGAGATTCCGTCGGTTTTTGTATCGGCTTTTAATCGTATACCGCAAGATGATTGCGTTTAAATAGTATGTACAGATAGACTGAAATATGTGTGTATTAAGATATAGAGTATAGATATTATACATATACCCATAAGAAAACTAGATCGGTAAATAGAAGTAAGTTACAGTTTGTATAAAAGAAAGAAGTTGACATGCAGATACATAGCATATCTAAATCTGCCTTCCAAAAATAATTCATCCGGATTCATTGGATTTTGGACCAGAGTGTACAACTTACGTTATTTATACGAGTTGCGAATCATTTGATTTTCATTTCATTCTCGCCGCGAGCATCTGTAAAACCATTTTGTACGATTATTAATATCAGTGAAGCATTTTCGAAAGGCCTATAAGAGTGTACATTTTATAGCTTAAAGTAATTTATGTTATCGTATCATCAACTTTTTCAATTTCCTTATTCACTAGAAAAGTGGGAAAAACGGTGTTGGTTTTTTTTTATGACGATATTACATTTTGTAATAATTAGCAGATCGATGAATGATACCTTGGTGTGGTCACATTTTCATGAATTGAATGTTAGTACAAATTCACTTTTTAAACTTGTTAACTGTCTTACGCGTTAAACTCCTTCACTGAATGTTGTTAACGTTTACGTGATGTAATGTATTGATGTAGCGTAATTAAAAGCTTACGTGTCATACACATTTCTTTATACATTAAAGTATTATAAAATCCCTAAATATTAGAAAAACGATACTTACATTAACGATAAGGTATAATTCAGTAATAAATCGTTTTATCAATGTTCTAAGCGTTATAAATATGGATCTCACTCTTGATGAAGCAAAACCGGAAAATAAAAAGGCAGGAATACGCGTGTTGTCGTTGATATAAACAATATATTACGGAATGTAATTTGTTTATTTAATGTTGACTCTGGTACAAAACCATGCTTCGCGTATTAGTTGATAATTATACATGCTCTTTTTTTAGTGTGATCATTGGTCTAAGTTTTTTTTTTACAAAGAACTATCCTCTTCATTCTCGTACAAGTGTGTTATGTGTGTGCCTCTGTCTATTAATATTTTTCCTTTTTTTAAAAAAAATACGATATGCAAAGACTATCTGCATTGTGTAAAGAGATAAAACAAAAAGAAAACGTCTATCACGGGTTGTTCGATGAAATTTTGTATAATTAGGTTGTTAAACGGGACGAATATTGGTCATTGAATTCCCATACGAGGTAAAACTATACGGATGTACGTTGTGTGTAGGACGATGTGACACACAGTATGTTTTAGACATTTGCATATCGGAGCATACATAATAAATCGTAGGTACTGACATGACGAATGAATTCTGTTAACGAATTTTTATCTACTGTTAGGCCTCGTACTTTATAAAGAAAAAACACAAGAATAAGAAATATATTAATCGATCATACGTGCTTAACAGAATTCATTTAGAAATCAGTCTTAGCGATAAAGAGACCCTTGTACCATCCGCGATTAGTACGTTATGTGTCTCGTTTAAAACAGACTGTAGGTCAAAGAATCGACGAGACATTATGTGTACTATATAATATTTTTGTACAGAAACGGAAAGGGCTCGATAATCTATTTGATTATTGCTCCTAGATATATGCGGGAGCGCAGTGAATTTCTAACGATAGTGTGTTTTCGTGTTTCGTACGAATTTCGTTTATTTTTTACCATAACGAAATATTGGCTGTATATATTTTATACACGAGGTACTTAGAATCATTTTCTAATTAAGGAAAAAAACAGTAAAGAAAAAAAGAATTAATAATAAAACCGCGTACTTCATAAAATAGTGCACTATCATTAAAAATGCATTGTGACTGATGTAGGTAAACAGAAGTTGGAACTGTACGTGATCATCCTAGAGCTAATTGCAAAATGGATATATCCGAACACTATACTTTACCATAAAGATACTACGTGGAATATTGATCATTCGTTGAACAAAACATGAAGGCAAGTGCCTACGCGTTTCCAGGAAGTTATACTAATTGTCATCGCAATAATTCATTTTCATTTTAATTCAATCACCTTGGTAACGAGCACAAATCTATATAACGTCGTTTCTATTTTTTTTTTTTTTTTCTTGCGACGAGAGATTTATCTAGCGTGCACTTACAGTAGCGTTTTCAAAATTACTTTAGCTAATACGAAAAATTTATTACTTAAGTTTGCGTCAGCCGCAACTGATGTTACAATTAGCGATACACGGCGCATATTTTATTTGCCCGGCGGAAATTTACGGACGAAGGTGTTACGCTTTGACCAAATAGTTTTCATAAATTGATTTCTAATTAGATCTCATCAGTTCTTAGTTTTATCTCGCATTACGATTAATATTTATTCTACTTTGTCGTTCGTTAAAAAGGAAGGAGTATAAATTCTGTTTTGTGATATGGTAGCATGCCGTGATAGTTTTACTTTTGTCAATTAACATTCTATGTTTCTCGTGATTCTAAGATATTAGATAATGTAGAGATACTTATTTAGTAATTGAATCGTCATCATTCTTTGAAACGATATAGTCGAAAAGCGTTACTTAATTTTCAGTTTATTTGGATATTAAGCTCGATTGTTTCTTTTTACTTTCGGTTCTGTCTAATGCACAGAACTATCAGTATAGAGCGTTACTGTCAAATCTGCTTTACATATTCACCTCGCAAAAAAAGGAATCTTCTGTTTCACCAAAAATTTAGTCGGTAGAGAAGCATTGTCATATACTTCATGCCTATTGTCTACGTGCGGATCTTTTCTAATGTCCTTTATACTTCATTCGCGAAGGAAGCTCCGATCAAATAAGCATTATCCCTTTTTATCGCCACTTGTCTGTTACTGTGTGAAACATGGATATATTATTTCCTTTATACGATCATTTTAGACAGGAATATTTATGGAACAGTGAATGTAACTTAGGGCTAAGTAGTATTAAAGTAGACTTTATTTGTAACGTTATATCACTTTGATTTCCGATAAAATATATAAAATGTATATGTGTACATGTACATTCAATATTATAAATTGTTCTTCTTCATCAAGTAGTTTAATATGCATATAAACATTTTTAGAGTTTGTCGTCAAATGAATCGACGTATTCGAAAAGAGGATATTCCAGGGAATGAGCATCGCAGGCTCGTCCTACGTGATGTAACATTATTTAAAAGGGGTCGATGTCCGTGGAAGCGTGTTCGTGTAACCGGTGGGAGAGATAGAATGTCAATAAAGAGTGGCGGAACATGAAAGCTGGGGGAGACGTGAATTTCTCGTTCATATGACACGTAGCGGGGAAGTTGAGCGCACCGGGTCCAGAGAAAATGATATATGTATGTGTTTGAGCAGCGACAGAGCTTTCGGCGAAAGTAATATTCTAGGCATTTAGAGGAATTATGCAGAACGCGAATATGAATTCCAACCGAGAATTAAGTAGAGCAAGATTTCTCATATTAAACATAATTATTTTTCGCATAAATTAATTTTGCATGAAAAACGTCTATTTCTTTCTTTGAAAGGATTATTTTATTGTAATATCTTCATTATCATAGCACTCGTTATTTTAAATATCCATGAATTATGCGAACAAAACGCGCGTTGGTATTTCGACCTTCTTAATTTAAATATCAAGTATAAACGCGTTACGGAATTGCGCATACCGCTTTGTCCATTCGTCCAGCGACGCATTTCAATATCAAATCGAGCGTGGAAACAGACTCCGCGTCGCATCAACCTATTTAAGCGAGTGACTCAACCTGAACCTTTTTGCCTCAATAATACATGCGTACACCCATCTCGCGGCCGCGTATGCAGAAAAAATGATTCACTAGCGTGGATTTCCGTGAAGCTTTACGGAGCTCACGATTCATCAGTCTCCTCTTTGTCTTCTCGTACTTTAAACGCGATTCTATCTGCAGCGTTTCTATACTTTCGACGATTAATCACGCATTAGACTTTATAATGATATTTTAATTCGCGTGAAGAATAAAATCATCCATGGGTCAATCTGTACGCGATCATCCGATTCTACGTACATTCTTCTTTTTTCTGGTTTGTTACAGCTGCATTCTGCAATTATTATAAATAATATGTTAACTATAGTTACATGTGGTGATTACAATCTTTCAGAAATTTATAGATAGCATGCCGGAATATTAGGTTTCGTAATTAATATTTCTACCTTCAAGGGCAGGAAAAATTTATTCTTTAAATTTTTAATAAGTTTATATCTCACAGAGGTTGCACTGTCACAAAGTATGATCCAGGTCTTCAGATTCATAGCTCACCGCAATGCGGTTTGTAATTGATATAAATTCTCATACATTCCATTTTAATTCTTCATTCCGCGTCGATGCGAGAAGGTGCAGAGTATAATCACTAGCTTTATCCGTGGGCGATAACATTAATAGCGAAAACAGTAAACAATCTGCGTTTTGAGAAACATTGCACGGAAATAAAGATAGCGACTGTTGAATATTTCGTTCTTCTCCTCTTATTGATTATTAGATATTCGCGCGGCCTTGAGCAAAATTCAAATCCGTTGCTATGGGAGTTCGCGTATATCTTTGATTGCATTTGAGATAGTTGGTTTTATTCAGTGAATGATACGATTTCCTGTACGCGGAAGTCTGCAATATTTCACTCTAACAGTAAAGTTGTACAATTTTATTGCGCGAGACACTCGTATTTGAGTCACGTGCGCTGAAACAACTTCACATCNTTCAAATCCGTTGCTAAGGGAGTTCGCGTATATCTTTGATTGCATTTGAGATAGTTGGTTTTATTCAGTGAATGATACGATTTCCTGTACGCGGAAGTCTGCAATATTTCAGTCTAACAGTAAAGTTGTACAATTTTATGGCGCGAGACACTCGTATTTGAGTCACGTGCGCTGAAACAACTTCACATCGCGTACACGCCTGTGGATCTAAGCTTTTAAACGAGTGGACAGGTACTTACACAGTTTTTTATTTCAAATTTTGATTTCATACGTTTCGAGAATTTCGGGTGACATTTAACGGTCTTCGGTTAAAGGAAGACCGAAAATGTGACGAATGAGATCATTCGCGGTGAAGATGCCTTTTGTCGGATTCAAGAGAGACGCTTCTTTGACAACTTCCGCCCTCAGGTTCTCGAAAGTGTAACGCTTTGAACGCGGCTGGGAATAGTTCCAAGTAATAGACGCTTTTGTTCCCTCTGGTTCAACGTATTCCATCAAGTACGTACAGCCAGATATGTTGAACACAAAAATCTAACATTTTTTCAATAGATATGAAACAAAGTATAAGAAATACAGTGAAACGGTGTGGCAGGTAACTTTCAAAGTGCAATTTTATTTCATATTTACACTTCGTATTTAAAATAAAAGTTTTAACTGAGTGATTCTTCAGGCTTGTCTCGCAATAAAACTGCTTTTGAATCGCCGTAAGTGACTCTGATTAAAGGCAATAAAAGGCGAAAAGGCGAGAGGAGAATCAACAGGGGATTGTTCGTGTACAGAGACATAAATTGCAATCGTAATTCGGACTACAACCATAAGTCTTTTTCGTGGAAATAACACGGACCTGTACTAAGGTAGTCAGTCAGGATCTCGGTGGTTCCTTCGGCGAGCAAGTTCGGCCGTTTCCGTGTCCGTTCGGCGACTGACGCGCGCTCCGTTTGGAGCACGGTGCCTCGACAGTGACAGTGACAGTATTCGTTGCGACTTCGTAATAGTAGGACGTGTGTTCGCGGTGTCCAGACTGCTTCGTAACCGCGTCGTAACCAGGAACGCGTACGCGAGGTGCGAGAACGCCCCAGGTAACTGTTTCCTTAACTATCCGCGTGGACCGGGTGAAAATTGGCGACTCGCGTTGCGCGTATCCCTTTGTGTACCGCGTATACACCGGTTGCAACGGTTACGAGAGGAAGAGGGAGGAAGGGCCACGCAGGGACCGCCGGAGAAAGGAAAGACGGAAGGATTATATATTCGAACAACATGGCCACTGCGATCGACGACCGGCAGGAGTTGCTGGAGCAATTTCGAGCGGTGAGTCCCTTTTGTCTCCATCCCCGATGATCCCGGAGAACCGCGTCGCGAGATGCCCGTTACTATGGTACTCCGTTCATGTTGCGCGTATTACTACATACACCCCGGCTTCTTATCGATCGCCGGTTTTATCAGCATGCTTTCGTGGAACCCACCCTCGCAGGGCTACGCCGGGTGTCGCCGCCCTGCTGTCAGTTTACTCGTTTTTTACGCCATGCCTCTCAGCCGAATTTCGAATGCGAAGAGTCCTATTATCTCAGCGCGAACGACAGTTCTAATCTCTATTCATTTTCCAGTCCTGATATCAATCCATCAATTGTTTTGTATAATATATTAACGACATATGGTTTCAGATCCTTTTTTCTATTGTGTATGCACGTATGAATCAGTGCAACTGTATGTGGCTCGTAACGAGGATGTGATTCATTCCTAGTGATTCGTTTAGAAAAAGAGCGTGCACACTCCTTATTGCCTGGAGTGGACATTAAGTCGAACGTCAACAATTTTTCAGATCGATCGAGCACGTAATTACGACGCTCGATATCGGGTATCGTGACCCGGTCACTTTTCACTTATACTCCCTCGTTATACGCAAGTGCATGCACGTGTAAGCACACTTTCCGTTCATACCGTGCTTACGTGCACATGTTTTGCGCTGGATGCTCGTCGTATGCTTATTAAACAGATACGCGAAAACAGCCCATTAACTTCTATATTCATTATCCGTCGCGTTAAGTTCACGTTACGGGCATCGGGTTTATTTACATACTGTCTCGCACTGCGAGTACAATGCCCGAATTCATGAGACAAAGTATCAGAGTATTCTCTTTCTCTCTCTCGTATTTCAAAACAAGCGTACTATAATTATTGACCTCAATTAAAATAACGTTACTTCGATAATCTTTGTCGACAGGAGTGAAGTACAGACACTTTCTTCGGCCTACCGTAGAAATCGTCTTACTTTACCACGCAATCGCGCGATCATTTCACGAGAATTTACGTCGGATTTACTTTCCTAACGGAACCGACCGTTCGGCCTTTAATTTCCCCTGATAAATGTCTCGAAAATTCCTCGATACCGTTATGCCCATACCGGGAGAGGCGTCTCGACTTCTCGTGTCGCTGCACTCTCCCGTATACGAAAGGTAGCCATGCGACCGTGATCGCACGTGCTCGAATACAGATACTGCTTACGGTCACTCTAATTTACTGCCGTCGCTTACATCGTTCACCAAGCCTATTCACGGTTTTTCGATTGGTTCCGTGAGCTGGTTTGATACCTCGTTGCCAACTCGTTCTTCCTCGTTTCCTACGAGTTCACTTTTCACGGTTGATTAGCTGAGCGCGTAGTCTCGCTTCGATCGACGCTTTTTATGCACTTTTACTACCTTCGCGTTACCGATCAACTTCTTCCTGCGAATTTATAATACAAAAGTGGGACGTAAAGACCTTTTTTTTTTTTCCTCGAAGTTAATTTATTGTTCGTTTATTGGAATTTAAGAATTTAGGTCAATAAGTTTTTCTATTTTAATTACGTANTATACGCGATCATCCGATTCTACGTACATTCTTCTTTTTTCTGGTTTGTTACAGCTGCATTCTGCAATTATTATAAATAATATTTTAACTATAGTTACATGTGGTGATTACAATCTTTCAGAAATTTATAGATNAGTTAAATTGTCGATATCTAACCACTGGCTAACTTTGCTCCTAATATTGAAAACCATTATATTTCATCGTTCCTGCGTCACGGCGAAACTAATTACGAAGCTGCAGGCTATAGAATTTTTATGAAGCAGGCTACGGCGCGATAAAAAAGGCATCGCGCAGTTTGCGTTTTCACGCGTATATTCTATGGTCACCGTGCTATCGATCGAATTTGCAATTTATGAGTCACGGTCGCGGGCGTTGTTTGGGTCGGCTTTCTCCTCAATTTATTCGTTTGTGCCGCGGCCGTGGGGCACGGCGCGACGCGACGTTTTAAAGGGAGCAGGATACAATTATAAACTGTTCGAGCTTAGGAGCGAGATGAGAGAATCCCCTCGAAAACAATGACCTTGCTCAAGTACAAGGGAGATGGCGAAATTGCTCCCTTCCGCCGGCATTGTCGAGAAAGTATTCAATTATCTTATTGATCGTGTTACCGGTGCGAGAACGCAACCCCTTCCGCGACATCCTGCCTCCACTGTTGCAAAAATCTGCACGCGTACGTGAACACGTATCGAACGAAGGGCACGTCCCGAACCACCCTTCACATGATTACAATGGATGCTGTGGTCGATAGCGTTTTTACGTTTCGACGTACCACCTCGTGGATTGATTGTAAGTGTTATTTTTTATGCTGACCTACCATCTGTTAAAATTCGTTTTATTATTTCATATTGGTTATTGACGACTTCGTGCCGTTCGTTTATTAAAGCTTTTTGTAGATGGAATTCCTAGAGCAATTTCCGGTGAAGCTCGTAAATGTCGAAGTGGTTAACTTGCAGCGGGAGGGTTAATTCGTTTTCGGTCTGTCTGCCGGACGCGGACAGATCTAATAGAGACTCCCTCCTATTTCCTGTACCGTCTCGGATTTACTTTTCGGCAGCGAGAATCGTTAGTGGAAGTAATCGAGGTGGGATTCCTATTTGCACTTGGTGAAGGGCGCTCGAAAGCGAGTCCCGGCAGTCCTCGTGGTTCTAGGGTCCTAAAGCGATTACGGAGCACTATGCTTATCTGAACTTGAACCGAGTATTTCGTATAAAATTGTGCAGGACTTGAGTATAATTTTTCATTGACGATGACAGGAGAAATAATAGAATCAATAGAAATTGAGTATAATTTGATAATTTGACGATGATTAATTCTGTTGTTATTTAGTTGAATAATAAAACATAATGGGAATAAGACTGTAGTAAAAAACTTGGAAAAATGCGCTTCGGTCGGCGCGTAATAGGCGGAACTCCAGACAGATCAGATAACAACATCCTGGGGAACGATTTCGAATTGTCGAATCGCGTCGATTCAGCGCGGTCGTTCGCTTCGTCCGACGCGCGAGGGGCGTCTCGTTCGTGACGCATCGGCTTTAAGCTCGGCAGCGGCTTTTTTAGCGCATCTAAATCATCCCTCGAGTATGTAAATATGTGTCCCGCGACGGTGTTCGTGTCGGTGTGGATTACGGTCGCTCCGCTGCGCAAGGGGTTGAGAGTCACCCTGTCAGAAACAATGTCGCAAAGAGTGTTCTCTCTCTTCTGAAAGGGGCTGCGATCTATGTACACAGCGTGAACGTATTTCTTCTTGCTCCGAGCGAGTTTCCAATTAAAAACTCCCGGAAATCTTACGCTACTATTGAGAGTGCTCGTCTTCAACAAGCCGGAAATTGGGCGCGTTTCTCTTCCAAAATTTTTATCAACTGGGGTCACGAATGTTCCCCAATTAAAATAATTCATCGGAGAATTGATACAATTCTTTGACATTGAATTAATCGTACAGTAAATACAATCGTACGTCTTTTCCACCCTTCTGATCTCTGAAAGAGAAGTCTGGAGTAAGAGTCATTGAACGGATCGCCGAGTACTAGAGATGCATTCACGGACTAAATAGTCGAGCTGCGTTGGTAAAACGGCCTGGCGTAAATTGTAAATAAAGGAGCACGTGCTCGGTGCTCGTAACCCCCTGCCGTACGGGCACGTGTCGTTCTTTTCTTATAACCAGTCGCCGCACAGTTGGTCCTTCGCAGCGGAGCGAAAATAGACCATCGATGTTGGCCTCCTCGATATTAAACGGGCCCAACTTTCCTATCCTTCGGCGGGGAACTTTCAAAACAATCGTATCGGGGGTAACCCAAATTTCACGAGAACAAAGGAACGTCGCATATTTAGCTTTTAAAAGTCGCTCTACTCAAGGCAATTGGCCACCATTGTCTTAAAACTATGTCGTTTGGAACAGGTGATTTTAAATCGCGTACTCATTTGCATTATACAGTGGTACCTCGCTATACGTCTGCTTCGGACGTGACAAATTTTGCTCGGTAGACGACATAAATTTTTTGCGTCATTTTTAAATAATTATCTCAGAGGAAAAATTAAATTAATAATCAATTGTATTTTAAATTCATGATTTACTGTAGGATTTTTTGTACGATTTATGTAATAATGATGCAACGGTTGTCCGTTGCGATACGCAACGGTGGTACGAGGATTGATAGAAGTCGATACGCATTCTAACCGAGGCAGTTTGATAAGTTCATGGATATTTATTAAGCTCGGGCAATCTCGGTTGTGGTAACGCGAAATTTGTTGTTGTACATACACACTTCATGCATCGGGTATTTCTCAGGTACCGTGAGATCGTGCCTTCGGACCAAAACAGTTTCATAGTTCTGCGAGCATGAAATTAATACAGTGATGCTCTGTAATGTTCGTGAAAGAGGTGTTGCGAGCTGTATTAAGAATACATTATCAAGCGATCGACCGAAATTGCTGATTCCTTTGTATCGAAGTCCGTCGTTCGGTTCCCAAGCAGAGTTGAGTCACGTATCTGTTCGATCCTTGCATAATTATTATATTTCCAGTGATCTCGTTAGCAGTTTTCGCAGAAATTAATTAAATCGATGATTAACGCGTCTTATCTCGTTCGTTTCTGTCGTTTTCCGTCATCCGAGACAGTTTAATTGCATCGGTGTTCAGTCGAGGATGTTGCTTTAATTTTGTATGAACCCTTGTATAAAAACAATGACAAAGCATCGACAATTTTAGAAATTTTACGAGCCTGTTAAAAGAGTTATTACATCTTGAATTCTTATGTCGAATGATAGAATTTTTATTAAAAACAGCTCGCGGATTTTATAAACCTTTATTACTCTATAATAATCATTTTTCCTGAGTTCACTGCTTCAACTACTGGACACAACTTTTTATTACATGTTTCAAACTTTTTACAGAGATTTTACGGCCCATACAAGCTTAAAGTCACGATGATTAGAAGCGAGTCCCGGGAATCGGCCGAGATAAATCGCCCGTTGAACTCCTTTGTAACGGTGCCGTAATAAGTTGGGGAGCAATTAATTGTCAGCTCGTTGCGTGTGCACCGGGTTCGTTCTTTCTTCCCGGGGAAACCACGGTGTGGGACACGGCACCGGCAAAAGCTCGTTCGCAGGCTAACAATGCGTTCTGTTCGAATTGTTGCTCAACGCCACCGTTGTTATAATGCCGTGCAGCGGTTATTATGCAATTGCACGTCGCTGGAATAGCAAATGGTTCGCGATCGATCGAAATCATTGCGAAACACGCTTTCTTAGGTCAACTGGTGCATTACATTTTCTAGGCGCCGTTCTTGCCTTCGTCGCGCTGAAGAAAATTTCACTACAAGAATTAGTTAAGTATTTTTTTTAGAAGTAAAGAAGAGCTTGATCAAATAAAGGATTGTATGTACAATGTTCATGAATCATCGTTTGCCTATCTGTTATGTAGGGTTCGTTCATGATAATTGCACTTCCTGAATGATACGCTATCTGTTGAATGACATGTAGCAATCGAAATTTCTCTGAAATGTTCGAAAAACGAATGCATCTAATTACAAAACACTTCTTCATTAATTAGTAGTTTTAACTTATTTTCAACTTTCGCGTCATTAAAGATTCTTTAAGTTGAGAACCGTCGATTTTTATTATCTTTCCTGTAGGAGAGGCGCCGGAAGTGACGAGAACGTGTCGAACCGCGGTCGACGGAGTGGCGCAAGTTCGACAGCGAATTACTCGGGTCGTTCGTAATTCACGCTAAATAGCACGATAATTATCGGCCTTGAAATTTCCATACAAATGGAGCGCAGCGAAGAACTCGATGCTCGACAACAGTGTAATTGTCGCGCGTTTTACATGCGCAGGTCAAGGTATGAGATCACGAATGTACCATCTTTAATCGACATAACATAATCGTTTATCCACTTCAGCGTGTACTGTCCCAGATCGGCTATAAATATTCCACCTCTCGGCCAACATGATTTCGATTTTAATCGTTCGCGCGAAACTCGCTTGTCGGAGCTCGTTTCTTGTAACTTGTAAACCTTAACGCGACTCCGCCAGTCGTTCCTCACAATCGTCCGAGGAAGATTTCTCTCGTTTCGCATTCAGCGTAATTTCGCAGTGCACAATGTCTCTCCTGTTTCTGCGTGTGCAGCCGCGGAAAAATGCGGCCGCAACCTGGGCCCGGGAGTTTCTCGTCTATGAATGTGCTCTTTATTACGAGAAAATATGTACACCAGACCTAATCTTTAAAGTGGATAAATAACTCTGCCGATTTTTCCCGTCGTCTCTCTCCCTTTGAGTCTTCCGGCTTACATACCAGCTTCTTTCATCCAGTGCCTGGTAATTCATTAGGCTGAAGGATTTCATGCAATTTAAACAAGGATAGAGATTTCCTTATATTATTTGTATATCATATTTTTATATTTATTATTTATATCTTTTAATATAAATGCATGAAATTTAGATTCTAATAATAATCGCTTAAGTATTGTCCCTGTTAATGGAGAATGATCAACTTTTTAGATAAAAGAGAAGAAAGTTCTCCATTTGTGGTTACTGTAGGGGAAGAGGATGATAAAAATCAGTAAATTCTTAAATCTTCATTATAATAACAATAAGTAACTTTGCATGTTTTACGTTTTTTAACCTCTTGACATACAATGACGCCTGAAAGACGTCATTCAAGACTTAATTAGTAATAGAATTTAAATAGTATTTTTCGAGCACGTCAAATTCCTTTTCATTTGTACATCAAAGGGTTAAAAAAGCTGCCATTTGTTACGGCGTTTCTATGCTCTTTATATCAAATATGTATAGAATTTAGACACATCTAGGAAGATAAAAATTGAGTTGTTTGAATTTCCGGTTAGTTTACATATGACCCAAACTCCCGAAGGCGATTATTTTAGAGCTAGATTATAGGCGCGATCACTCGTGGAGGGGATCGAAACGTTCCTCCAGGCGCGTTTTTCTCACATAAATACGGGCAGATCGTACGCGTGCGTTCATAGTGCGTGGCGTGTACGTGCACGCGTCCTTTCCCGGTTCGGTTCCCACGCTTAGCTCCTTATTACGCCTGTATTTATAATTAATCCTTCCTCCGGCGAGGCTCCAGACTTCCAAGTACGGAGATAACGCCCCGACGAACCGAGCCTCCTTTAACGAAACGATATTTTTCCTGAATAAATCAATGGTTAATCGCCGCGTATTCGCAATTACGCGATCGATTAACGGCTCGAAACGCGACTAAATTGACGCTCTAATGGAGATCGTAAAGAATAATTAATCTCGGTCAGAGATAGGGATTCTTGCGTGTTTGCGTCCGATCAATGCGTCGATCATTGCAAGATAGATTCTCCGCTTGGCTCGCCCACGCAAATATTTTGTATGGTTCGGACGTTGGGAATATCGTTTCGTCGCGTTCCCTTCGGAGAATACCAAATACACAGGAAACGTACGATAGGTGATTCATGTGAAGCCGTCTTGGCGAGCGTTTTTGGTGTTTAGAAACGTCTAGAAGCCACCGATATGTGCAATGAATTTTCGACGATTCGAGTTTTTATCGCTACGTCTACCAAGCAGTGTCAAAACCTTATGAAATTTTTGCTTAAAATTATCATTCATTTAATCGTCTTTTTCTGGATTTCATTAAGTAATTTAACAACCAGTGTAGGAAAAAACAAAAATTTAATTGAGGAAAAAGTATACTAAACTAAATATAATCATAATGACAGTATGTTAATATAAAAATGTAAGTGAGGAAAAAATAATGATACTAAATTAAATGTAATAAATTTACAATAATAATTTTAAGCTCAAATTTCAGGTTTTTTTTAAACAGTGTTAAAAAGCGAATGAAAATGATTAAACTTGATGATTAGAATCCTTGAACACACACTTACAACTTGTCCGTATAATTCTGTTTACATAGGAATTATTTGGATTAGAATAGATGGAAGTAAATGGAAGGAAATTAAAATTTTTTTCTATTATGCACGCGGTAACTAATGAGAATTATCTTTCTCTGTGCACGTTCCATCGTACGGATTGGAGCGGATATTCCCATCCTGCTGCGTTAGCTAGGACCTTCAAGATCAACACAGATTTCCTGCCGGCTTTGAACCGTACAAGCTTTCGCGGAACATGCTTGTATATGCAAACGATTTTGCGGCAAAGAGAAACAGACCGCTTTTGCTTTTGTTTCGCCATACTAATTCAAGCACACTGTACGTTGCGATCGAGCCAGTATCAAGATTTTTGTCATGTAAATCACCTATTACTTTTTTTGTTCAGAATATGCACACTTGTTTGGATATTCTGTGCATAATTCCACGAACGCTCTTCGTATATTTTTCAATAGTCAAAAAGAGATTACATATTTTTCAAGTGCAGAGACATTTTTTACAAGTTAGAATTGTTTTAGCAAACAAATTTTAGATTTTTCGACAGAAACTGAAAATGATGAATGATTATAAGAAATTCCAAGGAAATAATTTTCACCTCCTTTGGTAGATTTAGTGTTAACGAAAACGTGGTTAGGATTTTTTAATATTTGGAATTCACTATTGATACAAGCCGATAACGAGACCCTTATTGTCAGAGTAACCGAGCAGTCTTCCAGGTTGATAAGCCGGGCACTCTCCCTTATGGATGCGTAAGGTATCTTAAAATTGATGAGTCAGTAAACGGATATACGTATCTCCTTACGTACCAGGTAGCCTTCGGCTCCCGGGGTTAATAAGTTTGGTCGAGTTACCGATCACGAGAATGATAGTGTCGCGTGACACCGCGGTTCAGTCCGTCAATCGCTGCTCCGGTTTTGCGTTTCATTGTTGCGTTTGCTAATAACCGAAACTCGACTCTCGAAGGCCGATCCAGATAGAGACGTTACGAGCGTGTACTCGTGATTCGCCGATCGGTAACTGGACTCGTAATTAAGCCGCGTTAATGAGACCACGTGAAATGAAGTTGTACTCGGCCCGAGCCTCTTAATTGGCCGCTAAAAACATTTTCATCGATGCTGCAATGATTCTCGATGATCAACTCGTTGACTCATTTTTTGCCCCAATTATTATGAAGTATCTTGCATTCATCTTATTGTACAAGTATTCTGATTTTAACATAATAACTACTGAAGTTTTTAATACATACGCCCATTTTTCTATTCGAAAGCAGTCATTTTTAATGATTTGATAGTGTTAGCATTAATTATATTAGCGTATTTGATTAAGAATATGGATAGAATAATTTGATAGAAGGTCTCAAGTCTGCTGCAGTAATTTGAACAAGCAACTCACTCAGCTATCATATTTTGATTAAAATATTTTATATAGCTATGACTTTATATATAGCTATAACTATCGACTTCTTTACGCATTTTTCCATTCAATACCAGCCATTTTGATTGATTTGATAGCTCTAGGTGTTAATGTGGTATTTGATTAAGAATGTAGATAGAATAATTTGATAGTCTTCCAGTCTACTGCAGTAATTTGAATAAGCAACACACTCAGCTATCATATTTTGATTAAAAAGCTATAACTATCCACTTTTTTTAATGCATTTATCTATTCGAAATCAGTCATTTTAATTTATTTGATAGTTCTAGCATAAATGCTGTATTTGATTGCGAATATAGATAGAATAATTTGATAGAAGTCCTTCAGTCCACTGCAGTAATTTGAATAAACAACTCACAGCTACTTGTTGCGAGGAAATTCCTGCAATCGAGTGAACGATAAGGACCACTCTTCTATCGGCTGCACTCACGGTACTCGAGTACGTTACCCGTTTCGGTGGCGATCCGAAAAAAAATTCCAAAGCCGAGAGAGGCGCGTGTTTTTCTCAAAACCGGGCGAGTTGTCGCGACGAAAATATCCTCACGTTGGAGATATGCCGCGCGGCCTGGCCGGAATGTCCGCAAAACCGTTAATCCTCTCTCAGGTATACGGTTCTCAATGTAAATTCCACCTGTGTGCCGGAGCCAGTCGCCACTTAATTAATCCACGAATCGGCGAACAATGGCGCAAAAAAAGGCTGAGTTTGTGGATTCCTGCGGGTCATGTTCAGGCTCGAAAGAAACGCGAGCGCGATAAATAACCAGGCGCGAACTATATCCTGGGAATTTCCTTAGCTCGCCATCCGGTGGTTTTACCATTTCCTTGTGATAATTATCAAAGCTGCCAATGTCGAAAGGGGAAACATGCCACGATTTCGAATTTCTCGAATAGAAACCGCGCTCGCTCCTCGATGTAAACCGCCACTTTTTCCTTTGTACCGTTTTCTCCTCTCATTGTCCGTAATGGATTTATCTAATTCAATTTTCGTAAATGGCGATACACGTCGTTCCCATATTGTTCCGATAAAACGGCGATCGTGTATCGCTTAGGAAAGCCGAGAACTCGTCACCTGAGTCAACAGCGAGCAGATGCGCTCTAGCTTTTACACAAAACAATTCTATAGCTGAATTTGGTAGGCAGAACGGAGCGTAGATGTAAACTATCTACATAAGTGCACACGTACGTGCACACATGCGCGCGCGGGTAGGAAAACAGGGTGCAGTGGGTGACCACAGGAAACGAGATCCGTCGAGAGAGTCGTTTCTGCATCTCGTGACTACTTTCGGATCACCATATCAGCGCAACACTGCCTCTTTGTGGTTCCAGAATACACAGTATAGTAAACGTGCTGATAAATTGTCTCGCACGCTCACCTCTTCATGATAATGACAACCTCCATCAAGTCATTATCATAGAACTATTCTTAATCATTTTTAAATCTCTTGTAAGCACTTGAAAGTGAGTCAGAATTTTTCATACGATTTATCGATCGAATTTTAACCACAGTTTTACTTTAAAAGGCAAAACGATGTTTCTTGCTTGTTCATTCGCGATTATTTTTTATCGTGAATGAAAACGTGAGATCATTGGAATGGGACATGCATGTTCTGGCCGGAAAGCTGAGATTGATAGCAATAAAAATCGAGTTGTTGAATTATGAAAACGAGGAGCGTTATCTGGATTCTTTTGCGCCAGTTCTGGTACCGTGAATCATGTTGAGATGATCGTTCTCGACCTATCGACCGTTAACTACGCTCTTACACTGTATATAGACTGACTCATTTATTTTAATTCGCGCCATCGATTCGACGTTATTCTTATTAACTAGCAAAAAAGCGGACCATTTTAGATGATTTATGTGTAAAAATGTTGATTATACATCTCTTAGATTGCCCTATAAATCTTGCAATTTATCGCGTTTGCGAAATCTAATCGCATTCACGATAAAATTGCATACGTGTAACACTGGCGGTGCATGTACTATAATTAGGAATTCTGATTCCTGGAAGGGTGAGAATCGTAAACGGTAATTACGTACGCGGAAGAGTGGACGACGATTGAGTAATTTAATGGAAATTTTCTCCGTAAAGAATTATTCATCAAAGTATCGAAAATACCTTGAACTTCCTGCCGATTCATCGGCTGGACAATGAAACACCACAACCTTAACCCCATTAGCCATTTTGACTCATAAACCGCGTTCGGTTAATTACCATCAGGCCGACGATCCTCGAGTTAACGCGCTCCATTAAGTACTTGCATTTTCTTTTACACTTGGAGAAAAAGTATTTACGCACTGTAGTTATTTCGATGTCCTGAAGTCGGTTTAATGTGTTTGCTCAGCTTCCATTTAATTACACGGTAGATTATTATGCTTTCAACAATATTCGTGGACGTTCTCAGACTTTCCAGCCTCGTCAGCCCGTCCGCGGTGTCGCAAGCGGAAAGTGCTTCTGAATCGAGCAGCGTTAAATTACCTGCAGCTTCGTGAAACCTCGATGAAATTATTATCCGATGTCACCCGTCCCGATTGCGTAAAACGTTCCTACGTTAATTGCTGTAATTAACCTTTCAGATGCGAATCTAACGTCTTTAAATTACCTTCACCTTCTATTTCTTAACTTCCACTTTTTGTTATATCTATTTCATTACATCCATAATTAGGACGTTTTATGCATTATTCAACATGTGCAGAAATATAGAAATTTTTATTTACTATACATTATACTATAAAATCATTATTTCTTTAAATATTCTGTACATTGACATCGTTTGAAAAAAATGAATGAGTTTGAGGTGAAAGAAATCAATGCTCGAGTAAGCAGAAACGGTCTGCCGAGATTAAATCGTTTAAGCCCGTTTGTCACGCTTGTGCCCACGAGGTCTTGAATGAAATACACCCGCTAAAAAGAGGGAAATACGCAGAAGTCTGGCTCTGTATAAGGAGGACCCGCGAGCGCATCGGGCAATGAAATAAAATCAGAGGTGATCGCACTTGGAAGAATGCGAGCTTGACTCACCGTCACCGATACGCGCGACTCGCAAGCTGAGAATTCACTGGATCGCACATGGCCAGAGCTGTTTTAGTACTTCGTTACTCTTTTCCTCTAATGACTCTTTTCCTTAGTTTAGTCTATTAGCATTCGATGTTGCAAAATAAGATTCAAGACTCTAAGCAGAGCATGATGGAATTTTTATGAGCCCAGAAGAGCAGAGGATGTTTGTGCTTTGGCATAAGCTCTGACATAAACTCTGGCAACTTTGTTTATCCCCATTGGTGATAAAGGAGCACTCTGACAATGAGCTAACCAGCAGAAAAAATCGGATCGCTGTTCACGAGTTTACTTAATAAAAAATAAAATTATCGTAAGGAATTATGATGTTTAGGCGTATCGGACATGAAAGGATTCGTTTGTACTACATATTGATTCAGTAGATTGGATAAGTTTGTTGAACGATTGAAGGACTAATAGCCGGTGATTATTAGAGTTATTGTTTGGTCAACGTTCACGATGTAGAACCTGATTCGGTGACGTTAGTTGAATGCCTTACAGCTTAGTCAATTTCACTTCGTTGATTGTTTCGTACAGAGTTCTTAGTGAAACAATTTCCTCCTTCTGAAACCGCAATCGTCAGTATTATCTCGTGTAGGTATGTTTCACGAACTCGCGTACGAAATTGCTTTTTAATGAGCAAGAATCGTGCTCGTAACTCTCATTAACGTTTAATAAATAAGCTCGATCGTGTTTCTATTAGACCTCGGAGCCTTTCACTTTGCTCACCTCTAATCTACTTCAATTCCGTGGCACAAGTCCTGAGCCCTGCTATTAGCTAATAGCGCGATCCGCCGCGGTTTACAACCCGATGTTTGCTCTACGGAGAGCGAGAACCCGGCCCGGTGCGCGTAGATTGCACGTTACAACGCTCCGTTCTGTTTTCCGCGCAAGCTGAAAACTAGTTTCCGACAATGAGAGCAGTGGCATATAGTTGTAACTACAGGGTTCAAGGCGTTCTACTTTCGAATTGCGTGGAATGGCATTAAAATTGGATTACAAGTGGCTCGCCGAGGAATTGAACACGTACAGAAAATAATTTGACACGTATTTGCAAATTAACATTCACTTATTTGATGGGAAGACCGACTTTTGCTATAGAAGGATTTATCGAAGGATTAAAGAGAAGCTTGATAATTGGCATTCTTGGCATGAATTCAGCAAGTGAATTTGATCTTTACAGACTGATTGTAGCAGTAAATTAATCGAAGAACGAGACCAGTGGTATATAGTTGCAATTATAAGGTTTACAGCGTTCTACTTTCGAACTACGAGGAATGTGCCATTAAAATTGGACTCGGAGGAATTGAACATATATAGCAAATAATTCAACACTTATTTTCGAATTAACGACACTTATTTGGTCTAGAATTGCAAAGACCGGTTCTAGTACTATAGAAGGAGTTTGTTCTACTACAAATTACTGTAGTTACCGAGCATAAGGTTGATACTTGGGATTCCTGGCGTTTATTTGGCACGTGGATTCGATCTTCACTGATTGTACAGCTTGGGGCAATGATTCCTGACCAGCTCTGGTTGTTGTTAATTTCCTCTAAGAGGACGAGATCCAAAAAGAGTAATAAGACAATGTCTTCTTCTTCGAATGCTGAATCTGACATCGATGATGTTACTTTGACATTTCAAAGTGAAAACCAGTGAATTATTCGAGATAGAAGAAAATTGAAAACCTTTCTTGTAGGTAATAATAGTACAACTTTTATTTGAAGCATTTTTTGAAATTTCGAGAAAAAAATTTTAGTTCTTCGGATATTTTGTTAAGGGGTACTCCTTTAGATTCTTCGAAATTTATGTTTTCCCTCAAGTACTCCGAAACCATTGGACTTACGAAAAAATAGCATACAACCTCATTTCTCGCTGACAATCAGTCCTACAACTTTTATCTGAAACATTTTTCGCTAGCGTCAGTAGGTAATGAGTATTTTGAAACAAACTTTTTATCGTTTTCTCTGAATTACTCGTTATCTATACGCGCTAGTGAAAAACGTTTTCAACAAAAGTTGTACCTCTAGTCGTCAGTTACAAATAAGACATCATGCAACTTCCCCGTTGAAATTATTTTCATTTTGAAGCTTCCAAATTATCTAAACATCTAGCAGTATTAAGGTCAGATCGCTCATTGAAAAAAGGATATCGATAGATTAGTGTTTTTTAATCTTGTCCTCCTAAGGGAAATTAATACAAGCCGGAGTTAAAGTAAATTAATAGAACAACAAGAGCAATAGTATATAGTCATAATTACAAGGTTGAGGGCGTTCTACTTTCAAACCGCGAGGAACGTACCGTTAAAATTCTTCCTCGTAAGAATTGAACATACAGAGCCAATAATTCAACACGTATTTTCGAATTAACAGCCATTTATTCGGTCTAGAATTGCAGAGACCGGTTTTCTGACTATCGAAGGAGTTTATCCAACTACAAATAACCGAAGTAAGGTTGATAGTTGGGATTCCTGGCGCATATCCGGCACGCGGATTCGGTCTTCGCCGATTACTCGTACCGGTAATTGATCGGTATCGTTAACCTTGATCACGTCGGATCTCACTTTCGCCCGTGTTGTAAATCGAATCACGCGTGGATCGAGCGGTGCGCGGCGTGTAACACGACTGATCGCATGGAGAACGGTGACGAGGCCAAATGGGACGATGGGACAATTAATCGATGTCCCGAGTCGTCATGGCTCTTAATAACAATTAACATTGACACCAGCAGTTGACGTCGTCTCGCGAAACCAGTTGCCAGCGTTGCATCTTCGCGTTGATGCATCTCGAATAACCATGACGTACGTAACAGTTTCCAGCGCAGGCAAACTACGCTGGAATTCTTGTACGTCTTCCTTAATCCCCCGAGCTTTAGCGTACTTTAAGCCGGGGCTTTGGAGGATCGAGAACATCGTTGAACGTATAACGCGCCGTGCACGATGGGAGAACAGAAAAAGGTTCAACTGTTATATAAGGGAGGGTATACAATGTTAATCGTCCTTAGCTTTCGTCCCAATTAGTTATGACAAAAGAGATCGCGACGTTTTAAGGTTGTACGAATCCTTACATAAAAACACTGACAAGGTATTGAAACTTTAACAGTTACTATTAGATATTATTATATTAGAATATGAAAAATTATGCGTCAAAAATTCCTTACGACCGAGAAAAACAGTTCGAGCAATTTTATAAATTTTATTCCTCAGTTTTTCTAAAAGTTCATTGCTTCAAATATTAGACACAGCTTTTTATCACGTATCGTAAACTTTTCGCAGAGATCTTACAGCTCGTGCAACCTTAACAGTTAAAAGAAATCATAATTTCTCTAATCGCGAAACTTTCGCAAAGAATCGCGGAACAGGTGGTTTTCTAACGTACTTCGTAACTTCGTCGATAATTCTATTATGTCGTAAGGATCATTAAAAAAACGCAATTGCGGTTTGCACAAATTCTCGGTTGCATAACGTTAATGGAATTTTTTTGTTTGCTCTCTGATAACCCGCTAGCGGAGGCGAGCGACTCGTGGCAAAATATGAATTCAATTAAGTAGCAGATTAAACGCGTACAGCCAGCCAGTCGACTNAGAAACGCAATTGCGGTTTGCACAAATTCTCGGTTGCATAACGTTAATGGAATTTTTTTGTTTGCTCTCTGATAACCCGCGAGCGGAGGCGAGCGACTCGTGGCAAAATCTGAATTCAATTAAGTAGCAGATTAAACGCGTACAGCCAGCCAGTCGACTACGAAGGAGGAACGGTCAGCGCGACGTATCCTTCAGCCGAGAGAGAACGATTCGCTTCAAAGCTGTTCAATTATCGCCACTTGAACTAACACCGAAGCGGCTAGCGAACTTTTTACTCTCTCGCGGCGCCCATTAAGGGATCATTGCCGAGCTTTCAGCGGCGTGTAAAACGCGACCGTAATTTATTCCGTGTGACAACGCATCGTACGGCGCGCTGCATATAAATTAAACGCGCTGACAAAAAGAGTTGGCAACCGTAAGTACCCATCGCGTTCAGAAAAAACCGTTGTTTCGCTCGGTGTACCTATATTTCGTTTCACGTCAGAATTAATTGATCGCGCGATGTGCACGCTCGGTCCATCGGTTATTTTAAAAGCGTTCTCGGTATCCCGGTGACAGGACGTTCAATCGATCTCTCTGCTTTTCCAGTGGAACAGAGGAATCAAATTGAAAATTGTTGTCAGTTTGGATTTGCCTGAAATTCGATGTGACTATAAATTAATATCATGGGACAGAATTTAGGTTGACAGCATGATAGATAGAGGTGTCCTCCCAAACCAGCTCCAGTTTTAACGTCTACTGTAACTTTCCAATTTCGGCCATATTAAAATACGGTTTATTTCAGCTGCGATTTATTTACATTGAGAAATGTATTGATTCGATTCAGAGTGGTTTATAGATTTTTTTATAGTTATATACTTTTAAACTAATCATGGGATGATCTATTTGATGATCTGGAAGGATGTACAAGAACCTTTTATCTTTACATCATGGATTTTCCTGAAATTCGGTGCTAAAACTAATAGCATGGAATAGAACCTAGATTGACAGCAGTTGACAGTAACGAGTTCAGATATGACGAAATCTGAAAGTCAGATTTGTAACAATTTTAACCATGCTCTTTTATTTTTACCAGACTTTCTTGTTCTATCGATCGGTTACCAAGTCACGGCAATATCTTATTATAATCAACATGTCTACTATGACCCACATTTTCCAGAATTACGCGAACTGGGAAATTTCATCGTTATTGCTGGAAATTACACCAGCTGAGATGTACAGTTATTTTTTCCGCATTAGACCGCTAATAGGTAGCCTTCGTCTGCATTCAAATTAAGTCTAATTGCGTTTTATCTTGTAGCCCCGCGCGATAAGTCAACGCGGTCGCGTTCACGGCGCAGGAACGGCACGACGACGTTTCGAAAATTCCAGCAAAACACATAAACCCCCGTCGATGATGGCCGTCATCGGTGACTAATCAGGCCTCGGCATCATCGCACCGTCGTCATCTTATCCGTGATCGCGTTTCGCAATTAACAGGTGTGCCCGCGCCTCAAATTCGACTCTCTCCTCGTTTCGCGAGCCTGCATTCGCGAAACGGCTTGACTCGCACAGGCGGCGGTGTTGCGTAATCGTACGTAGAATTTGTCGCGAGCTTGAATCCAGTCTGACGAGTCTCGGCGAAAGAACAAACTCGTCGCACGTGTTTCACGTAGGCGGAATCTCATCGTGACGTAGGGAACGACGCTGCCTTCTATCGCTGCCTTGAGATCAAGGAAACCCGTTGACTCAACGATCGAAATCTGGAACACGCCGGGGCACCTTGTACTTGAAATCCTCCCTGATCCACGACCGATAAAATTTACGTCTATCGGGAATCCGGCCACCATAAAAGCGCTCTTTTTACTGGAACTATTTATCGACTTTACGAGCCACGATTTGACCAAATCTTTATCGGCACTTCATACGAAAGTTTTAAACCTCTTCAAACATCGTAACATTTGTTTTCCGGTTATCGCTAGTCGCAGATGATCAGAAACGGAGACGATTACACGTTAGATTAAGAAATGGCAAGGGTTATTATGTCGCATTAAGGCCAATATCGTTTCAAAGTGGCCGCGAACTCTTCTGTCCTAATCCAGATTTCTAACTGTTTCCTCTCGAAAATAAGGGAAACTCTTTATTATTTACAAGTGGCGTCGCGCGACGCTTCGCTTAAAGCTCCTGCTCCTTGACATCGTTAACTGCGATTCAGATCCGAGATCGCGGAGTCCCGTTGCTGAAAGGGTTAACGCAACGCGGTGCAAATAGCGACGAGGAGGCTCGTTTTCCTCGCGGGTAATTCAATCGCGATTTCCAAAGAGGAGACGACGAGGAGGGATCGCACGACGCGCTCGTCACGGGGTGGGGACAGAGCGCAATGCGACGCCGATGAAACCAGTTCTCAGGATAAAAGCGAGACCGAGAGAGAAGTCTGACCCCGAGAGAGCACCCGCGTCTCTAGCCTCTACACTACTCTACAGGGTGTCCAGTGACCTATCCCCGGCACTCTCTCGTCGTCGTCGTCGTCGTCGGAGAAACGTGCTGAAGCTTCGCGGCGATATTTAATACACCCTCGCGCGTCCTTTACGACCTCTTCTGCGATATCTCCGCGCGAAATCACGGGGGCTCACCCCTTCGACCCGTGGAAACCAGAAACCCGCTGGTACTCAAGAGGAAATTAATATTTTCAGAAGCTCGGGGCGAGCTTCAAACACACCTTTCCTGAATATTCATGTTGGATGAATTTTCATTTTTCTAATTATGGAAATCTGGGGAATGACGTCACGTGTTACGTTCATGAGGTATTGCCTTAGGAATTCCAAAGGGAGTTGGCTCTGGTACCGTTCGAAAAAACAATTACCAGGTACAAGGATAAATTGGCGAAGAGATCGCATCCGTTGTACCTGAAATGGTTAATGGTCTTTTGAATTTCCAATTTTTTCAGAAGCTCGGGGCAAGCTCCAAACACGTCTTTCCTGAATATTCATGTTGGATGAATTTTCATTTTTCTCTAATTATGGAAATCTCAGGAATGACGTCGCGCCTTACGTTCATGAAGTATCGCGTTGCGTTGGAAATTGTAAAGAGAGTTAACTCTGGTACCGTTCGAGACAAGTACCAGGTACAAGGATAAAGTGGCGAACAGATCGCATCCGTTGAAACTGAAATGGTTAACATTATAGCGTCTTTTGAATTCCCACTTACCTGAATGCGAGCAGTGATTTGAATCTCGGTAGGAAGGGCAGGTTTGCTCTTGTCCTGAAACGTTCGCCGGCTCCGCAACCTCGTGTGCAACATTGCGCCTTAGCAATTCCAAGCCTGTGAGATCACGACCGGAGCCGAGCCGCGAAAAACGCGAGAAAGTTATTGCACCGTGTTTCAGCTTTTTCTCCTCGCCGCTTCGATTGCACCGGCCAGTACCTGCGTGCATGAATTACGCGTCCGCGAAACGAGCTCGTAATAGTATTTCGAATTTCGCCTGGGGCCCCGCACGGAAATTGCGTTACTAAACGAGTTCCGGAAGCAAACGAAGTTAATGGAAAATTAAACGAACCATCGCTGCAACTGGCGTACGCAGTTTTACCACAAGAGTAGCTCACCAAGGAATACTATACATTTTATATGTTATTCTCCCTGAATCCAAACGTGGGTAAACTTGTTACTGTATATGAATTGTATATGTATGTATATTTCACTTGTACTGTTGATATTTTTATTTGTTTAAACGTATACATATACTATATATTATATATATATTCATACAGATTATATATTCATCCAGACTGTGGATTTTGTACTTTTATAAAAACAAACGAATGAACAGAAAAACTGCTGCACAGGATGCAAAGAAATATTACATGCACATTGCAGTCTGAAATGCATTTTATTAAATTGATTAATTAAATACGTGCTTGATTCTAGAGAAATTTGTTCACAAACGGAAATCGTTGGAACTTTATAACAATTGGCAGTTAACTTTGAAGGAAAGAGGAGAGATCGAAAGTCCCTGAGGCGAAACGAGCAGTCTCGTTCTCTGAATCGATTCCGTTACCGCAGCTACTACCGGTCCTTCCGGATAGCGAAGAATTCTGATGGATTTCGTATGCAAAAATGTGTTGCGCGGACGATGCGCGTGTAATATGGCCGGTGAATCGCGGTCGATCGTCGCAGTCCATAGAATTCGTGAAAGCGAAGAACCTAACCGGTCGGGTAGGCGTGCGCCGTTTCAGGCTTCGGTAAATGTGTATGACTCGGGGTTGTGTAACGCCGACGTATAATATATATTGTTTTCCGTTTGCTTTTCCGCCTGGTTGCTCGGTACAAACATGGTAACATTGTTGGTTTCCGTCGCAGTCAACTGGTTTCTCGTTTTATCGAGTTAATATCCAGTGATTCTCCTCTATACGAGGCTGTTGCAAGCTCCACACTCCACGGCGTAGTCTGAGTTCATTGAAATCAGAGAAGGATTTATTATTGAACAGTACAACAAATTCAGGATTGACAAATTTGCTTTTTCCTGGGGTTCTTTCCTAAGTTAAAGTCTGTCTTTTTCCTGAATCTCTTCCTCTTAACTTTATCACCTTCAAATCTTTCCTTTCAGTCCTGTTTTCCAATTGACAAATTTTATTCCTTTGATCATTCTATTTTTTTTTTATATGTCACAGAATTTAAGTAGATTACAGTATAATTAATATATCTAGATGCATAAGCGTCGAGTTATGTGCAACATGAAAAACGAGACTGTTATCGGTACCTGCCAGGTTGGTTGCACCGATGGGTGGGGAAGAGCACGTTTACGTTGACCCGGTTACAAATTACCCACGATCGAACTGCCGCATTTTGCTGGGTCAATGCGCCCCGGTTGACTTCTCGGTATTTCGAGCGCAACGCCGGATTAAGTCATCGCGATGTTACTTTCGTACCGTTCTAACCGAGAACGCTGTCTCATAACTAGCTTAGCGCCACTCTAATTGGATAAATAGTATTCATTTTATGATATAATATATCTAATCGGTTCCTGTTGTTGTTTCTGGGTTTCAAAGTTCTGTAGATAAGGGACTGTTATTAATTTGTGTACTTAGGATATCGTGCAATTAAATACAGGAAACCCGATAAGAAATTTCATCACAGATTTTATTCACTGATTTTATTATATAATTTATCGAATGCAAGTGTTGAGAATGTAAGAAAAATTTCGTGGAATAGTTCATTCACGTTTTGATGACATCAGGAAATAGAACAATTATTTATATTGACTCATCGTGTACAATTAAGCATTTACTTCCTGCTCCCTGGAATAATAAAACTACATAAGTGTTAGCATTAACGCTTGATTCACCTTTGCTCAGTACCAGAGTAAGAATCATTTTATTTGTATTGCTGTTCAATAGTAATTGGCTTAGAAATTGTTTTTCCTCTTATTCCTTATAAGGGAATATTTCTATCCTTATCGTAAGAAATCTCAAGTACCCAATAAATCTTGTGAAGTAACTATGATATGCAAATATTATCAGTAATTGGAAAATGGGGATTATCGATTACGTTCTATTACTACATTGATAAGAGGGTGAAGATATGGTATGAATTTCTTTCGTTCTGCCCCCCTACTTATTTTGCGATAAACGGTGATAACAAGCAAAGGTTTAATATTGCAACGTTCAGTATCGCACAATATACTAATCGGTACTGATCGCTTTTGTGGGACCGCTCTCTCCTTCATTTTTCGCCATGGAGATTATGGATGTGGAGAAATGGGACGTTTTCGAGGAGTACTTTTCTGATTTTCCAAATTTTTTCAAAGAAGTGAGTAGCTACGATTTCTATGCATTATATGCTTTATGCTATTCTAATCCTTTTATACGTANGTGGGACCGCTCTCTCCTTCATTTTTCGCCATGGAGATTGTGGATGTGGAGAAATGGGACGTTTTCGAGGAGTACTGTTCTGATTTTCCAAATTTTTTCAAAGAAGTGAGTAGCTACGATTTCTATGCATTATATGCTATATACTATTCTAATCCTTTTATACGTGGCATTCGAGTTTTCTTGGTGAATCATTAGTCCTTAATCACAGAATATTCGCACTGAGATCTCAATTATTAACAGTGCCATTAATTTAATGCGGATCTTTGGATTTTACCTTTAAATGACATAGAACTTCATATTTTCAATGTGAATAATATATCGTGACTCATTCGTAGCTTTATCAGTCGCGAGCACGAAATTAATGATAAAGTCGTTTGGGATAGATTTGATCTTTGTTGACTTAGGCAGTTAAATGGCAGTGAGGATGGTTTCACGGCGATTAAAACGGAAACATTCGGGACCGGTTGAGCGGCTAGAATAAGATGCTAATTAGTCGGCAACACGGTTTCCCGAGAAACGGGCATAAAGAACCGTCGATTAACCCCGATGCCGGTTTTCCGAGAACGCTTTCCGTGTACGACCATTGTTCTCCGTGGAAAATTGCACCGCCTCCGATCGCGGCTGCATTCTTGAAAACCGACGAGACTTTTATTGCGAACAACCTAGATATCGGCGAAGGAGCCGCGAGACGACCGCGAGATAAAGCGGTACCGTTCTTTCACACGTGACGGTGATACCGTATTAAACATCGTGTATGCTTCGCTGCCGATGATTGCATGTATCAAACGATTTTTTACCTCGACACTTTTTCACGATTGTGTTATCGTTTGGATTTCGCAGAAGCGAGTTGCTATCTGATATACAGCCAATGGTAGCAGTAATTGTATCTTCTTGGCGTGTATTACAAGTAAAAAAAATATAAATTACGACAGATCAAATCAGTGTTAATAAATTATAAAAAATGACTACTGAATGGCAAGAATCAAGATTACAACCATTTATCTAGACCTAGACAATGAATCTTCTCACATTCAAGAATTTTTAACAAATCTGAATGCTATAATATTTTCACTATCTTAAAGTTGGGAAACTCTGAGACGTTAAGAACATTGATAATTTCTTATTTCGAAAATATCCATCCTTCGATGAAATCCACTTGCACCCTCAAGAACCCAAGCTACACTTGCTGCATCAGGAAAATTGCTTTGGATCCTTAAAATCATCAAACATATGCAAGAATCCTTGAACGGAGTCCGAAGACTCAGAAACATATATTTGCACTATCGTAAAGTTGAGAAACTCTGAGACTTCAAGAATATTACTCTGATAATTTCTTATATTGAAAATATCCATCCTTCGATGAAATCCACTTGCACCCTCAAGAACCCAAGCTACACTTCCTGCATCAGGAAAATTACTTTGGACTCTTAAAATCATGAAACATATGCAAGAATCTTTGAACGGAATCCGAAGACTCAGAAACTTGAATCTCGAACCTGCCCAGACATTCCATCCTTCTAAGTCCAAGTTCCTGCGTCCAAAAACCCGAAACAAGAGGACTTTGCATTTGAAGAGAATTTGTTTTCGATAGATCGACGAGAATGGGGACGGTTTCATCAACCTCACGGAGTTGCGCAGCGCCCTGGACATCTGCGGGTTCAAAATGCCCGGGTACAAAGTGCGGCAGATGATCGAGGAGTACGACGACAAGCAGAGGTCGGAGCACAAGGGACGACTTTCCTTCGAGGAATTCGAGAAACTGTGTAAAGAATTGAAGGCGAACGAACTGGGTTCGACGTTCAAGCAGGTCGTTTCGAAGAAGGAGAATTTAGAAACTCTCGGTGGGATCTCCGAGGCGTCCAGCGAGGGGACCACGCACTCGGTCAGGCTTGAGGAGCAGCTAGCGTTCAGCGACTGGATCAACACGAATTTATCGCACGACCCCGACCTGAAACACCTGCTGCCGATCGACGCGGAGGGGAAGAACTTGTACGAGAAAGTCAAGGACGGAATTCTTCTCTGGTATGTATTTACTCGCCGATGCACGCGAGCGTAAATTACTGTCTTCACGTTATTTATTAAATTGTTTCCTGTTTCAGCAAAATCATTAATCATTCCTGCCCGGACACGATCGACGAGCGAACGATCAACAAGAAGAATCTAACGCTGTACAAGAAACACGAGAACTTGACTCTCGCTCTGTCGTCTGCCCAAGCGATCGGTTGCAACATCGTGAACATCGACGCGCACGATCTTACCAAAGGCTCCCCTCACCTGGTCCTCGGCCTGCTATGGCAAATTATACGAATCGGTCTGTTCAATCAAATTACGCTGGAGAACTGCCCGGGCCTGGCTACGTTGTTGCAAGACGGAGAACGCATCGAAGACTTATTGAAATTATCTCCGGAGTCGATTCTTCTCCGATGGGTGAACCACCACCTGGAGAACGCCGGCATCGCGAGGAGATGCCACAATTTCCAGTCGGACATCACAGACTCGGAGATCTATACGTACTTGATCAAACAGATCGCGCCGAACACAACTGGAGTCACCTTGGAGGCTTTGATGGAACCGAACCACACTTCCCGAGCGGAAATTATGCTGCAACAGGCGGCTAAATTGGGCTGTCGCAGTTTCGTTACGCCCAGCGACGTGGTAAACGGCATATACAAGCTGAATCTTGCCTTTGTGGCGAACATGTTCAACAATTACCCGGGCTTGGACAAGCCGGAGAGCAATATCGAGGGTCTGGAGTCGCTGGAGGAGACCAGAGAGGAGAAGACTTATCGGAATTGGATGAACTCGATGGGCGTCGTGCCTCACGTAAATTGGTTGTACTCCGACTTGGCCGACGGCCTAGTCATCTTCCAGCTGTACGATATCATAAAACCGGGCACAGTAAACTGGAATCGAGTGCACAAGAAGTTTACTAAATTAAGAAAGTTCATGGAGAAACTTGAGAATTGTAATTACGCGGTCGAGCTCGGGAAAACGATGAACTTCTCTCTAGTTGGAATTGCTGGCCAGGATATAAACGACGGAAACGCGACTTTGACTCTGGCTTTAATCTGGCAATTGATGAGGTCGTACACGTTGTCGATCCTCACGTCGCTGGGCGCCACCCAGGGCACCCAACAAGTCGAGAGGGAGATAGTCCAGTGGGTGAACTCGAAGGTACAAGCGGCCGGGAAGACGAGTAGCATCAAAGGTTTCCAGGATTCGTCGATAGCCGACGCGAAAGTGGTCATCGACCTGATCGACGCGATCAAACCCGGCTCCGTGAATTACGACCTCGTGAAGGAAGGCGGTACCGAAGAGGTGAGAGATTATTTTTCATTCTTCGCGGGTCGCTCGTTTCTTTCTTAAATGGTTCAATCGCGAGTTCGTGAGCTACGGCCTCGTAAATGTCTCGCGGGAACTTTAATGGGTTGTTCTGCGGATAGAACGGTTTGTTCGCCAATTGAATTTGCAGGCGAAGTAGTATGGGTCTTCTTTGCACACGTACTGTGCGGTGCTTATCTGATACATTGATACTACTATGCAGTTCCAATAATAGATTAGACTATTTGTTCGAAGNTCGTGAAGGAAGGCGGTACCGAAGAGGTGAGAGATTATTTTTCATTCTTCGCGGGTCGCTCGTTTCTTTCTTAAATGGTTCAATCGCGAGTTCGTGAGCTACGGCCTCGTAAACGTCTCGCGGGAACTTTAATGGGTTGTTCTGCGGATAGAACGGTTTGTTCGCCAATTGAATTTGCAGGCGAAGTAGTATGGGTCTTCTTTGCACACGTACTGTGCGGTGCTTATCTGATACATTGATACTACTATGCAGTTCCAATAATAGATTAGACTATTTGTTCGAAGATAACACCTTTTTTAATTGATTTCTGTACTTGCCTCTAATTGAAACGAGACGTAAGCTTTTAAATCTTATATTAATCGGAGTAGTTTTCCTGGCAAATTAAAGAATAGAATATAGAATTGTGAACAAAGTTCAGTGAATGAATGTTTGGTTTCTGGTTGCAGGAGAACCTGGACAACGCGAAGTACGCGATATCCTTGGCCCGAAAGTGCGGCGCGCGCGTGTACGCGCTACCCGAGGATATAACCGAGGTGAAGCCGAAGATGGTGATGACCGTATTCGCTTGCCTGATGGCGATGGACTACATCCCCAATATGGATTCCGTGAAGCAGAACAACGTGCAGAACAACGTGCAGAACAACGGACAATAATGTCCGCGTGCCGTCGTGTCGCGCGATTCGTTCATTCCGTGCGCTTTCCAAGGACTGTTGACTGAGTCGCGGTTCGCCCCCGCGCACACTATGTCTCTTCGACGAGCGTAACAATTGTATATACACCTTAGGCTAGGGTAGCTTCTTTACCGAATCGAAACGAGAGGGACACAAATCAAGAGAGAAGAAACAAGAAAAACGAGAGAAGGGGAAGATGCCTTGAATGAGAAAGGGTCGAAGCTTGATTATTTGTTGCGGATACATGGTTCTAGAAAATGAGTCCTTTAGCGATTTACAAATCCTTGAATATGCAGAGTGGTGGATCCCCGCGTAGAATTATCTAGCGAGCTTCGGATAGAATTCGTCAAGGAATAAATGAAACGTGGTAAAAGTCAGGTGAATTGTTATATGAGGCTTGGTCTGTCGACTTCTGTTTGTCACGAAAGAAATTATCGACGAGGGTGTACGTGTGCGTTTGCACTGCTCGTCGATCGATCGTGTGATACTGGGATTCTCCTTCTCCGATGGTTCCAATCATATCCTTCTCTCCCTCTGCATATTCGTGATCCGCGACGTTTTATAGATTTGTATAAAATCAATTTTCTAACGACGTCTATCTCTCTTTATCAACGACATCGATTATCAGGACCGACAAGGACCCGAGGAACGAAGAAGCGTATTTGCGTATACCGGATATACGTGGCTTGCAAATTGTCGAATACTTACATATACTATGTATACTATATTTACATTCTTAAATCATGCATATACATTTGAGATGTGTACACGTATTTGATACCACAAATGTGAAATGTCATAACTTTACAATGACGGTGTATTGAATCAAATCCAGTCAATCATTCGATCAATTATTGGAAACCTCTAATCCATTTATGAACGCATTTTATAAAAGAAAGTAAAATAATTGCTTTAGATTATGAACTTCGCGCCGAGGAGATCGTACATGTCTTTAAATTATGGTCTTAAAATGCGCTTTCGCATCGAACGATGATCGATATTTAATTTTATGCGAGCAATAATTATATACAATATTTGGATGGATTTTTAATAACAAAATAATCGAAGGCAACGATCAGAATCAGAGATGAAATTTATAAATAGGATAAGAACAAATGTTTACGAACCAAACGAACGCACAAGCATCATTATAATCGTGCCATTACAAATACCGAAATCGCAGTCGTGATTGGACGCTTGTTGCAATATTTAATGATCGATTCAAAACACATGCATACGTAAACATTAGAATCATATTCAAGTAAAAGATGTTGGCGCGCAGGTGTTGCCGAGATCGCTCTTCCTTTAAACTGTATTTTATTCGAGCGATCAAGCAACGAAGGTTCCTCTCGATCGTGCGTGTACATGTGTGTAGGAAGTGCGTGGAAAGGTAATTCTTCGCAAGGCACTAGTAATCATCAAGGGAAGACGGATCGACTGAATTTAAATATTATAAATGTTTTTTAGAGAAAATTCTGCGCGCCACGCGCGATCAGTTTAGAAAAAAGGATCTTTATACTGGAGTAGTCTTTAGACGTTTTTTATTAGGAATCGTCCTACGTGTCGGATTCGTAGCGCATTTTTTATTACGAGTATACGTTACGCGCGTCTCAGCTAAATTAAGATTGAAAATCTTTAGCTAATCTACGATGAATTTAATCGAATAATTGTAATTTAATTAATTGAGATTGAATTAGGGTTTCGATCGCGATTCAAGAATCGAATGCGATGCATCATTACTTGAACATTCCTACGAGGAAATGACGAAAGGGAAACGGGACGTCCAGTGCGTTTCTTAATTAAGAAGTTCCGTAAATAGAGGACATCGCACGTTACCGCTTTACGCGATCCATTCCACAGATAACCACGCGTACCAGGCTGCATTTTTTCACGTCAGGATGCAAAATTACATTCCGTGGTGTCCTGAATTAATCGAGGGTAGAAAAACGATGCGACGATACCTACGCTCGAGAACACCGATGAATGCGCTCTTCTTTTTCCAATTGTAGTATGCGAGATGTCGAAATTTCTTGAGAGGGCCGTTTGCAATCCGCGCACCTAGATTTAAGTTACGAGAGGATGGAATTTGCTTCGTGTCGTAAAGCAAAAGTTGCATTAAAAAGAAAGAATGTGTAAAATAAAAAACGATTTGCCTAATAAGATTCACCTCCCCATAGTTTTACGATAAACAACAATTTCATTTCTGTTTTAGATAACAATTTAATTCTGTTGTACATTTAATAACTCTTTCTATTTTCTATTTTTAGCACGTAGGACTAGTTTTATATCTTTATCATAGTCCTTCTTCGAAACAAATCATTTACAAATTCATTCTCCTGGAACAATTCCCCTCAGTTCCGCATTTGCTACGATAGTAGTTTTCGCTGCATTAGGAATTTTAGGCAGCTCTCCTTTTGCGGGTCGAATGTCCTGCAGGGATAAAGTTATGTGCTCGGACATGTCCGCCAAATTTTTATTCTCAGCCGAACCGTAAGAACCCGTCCATATCATCGAGGAAACAAACTGGTAGTCGCTGACGAAAATACGACTGGACGCACTCGCCTGAAAAACAAAAAATGAAAGACTTCTGCGCAATTTTTTGCAAGACGTAACATTAAAAAGAAGAATTTTATTATCAGACCGCAGATTTTATGCACTTGCAAATCAACTTGATTCTAGAGGCTAAAATAAACTGAAAATAAAGAATACTAATTTTTCGTTGGAAGCCTCGTTAATTAGTTATTAAGCATTCAAGAATGGCCCCTGAAAGTAGGCAACTCGCGTGCAAAAAATCCGCGGTCTTTTAATTTTGACCATTCCGTAAATGAACGACTTACAAGATGTGAGTTGAGGTCCGGTTCGATCACTTTTTTAGCGTACGACCCGAAGAAGAAGCAGGCGTAAGAGCTGCAGTTATCCAAATTGAGCGTTTTCTGAATCACTATAGTCTCGCTGGGCACCTTGTTCAACTGCGGTAAGGATTCCAACTCGTATCGGTCGTTCTTTATCTTGTTCATCATCCTCTTCGACGGATAATGATTAATCGTGATCGTTCCGTTGCAGTAACCGATCGTGCTGTTCTCGACGACGTCGTACGTCCCGTCCGCCAAACCGTTCAAATCGCTACCAATATTGAACCGCTCGGCCATCAGTTTCATGTTGTTCAGATCGGTCACGTTTACTCGATCGTTCACTATCAAATGATCCACCCCCTGTTCGTTGAATCTGATCTCGAATTCGTTCGGTCCCTCGGGAACGAACATCTCCTCCGTGGCCATGTCGACCTTGTTCTTGTTCATCATCTCCAAGGGCAGGCCTCGGTTTATCTCCAAGGGCAGTCCTCTGTTCATCTCCAGGCGACAGTTCAACCCGTCGGATCCCGTCGGCCTGCAGTAGAGCTTCGAGAGCGAATAATCGGACGCGTGCGCTCCATCGAAATTCGATGAGTACGTAGTGGTACTGTTCATCTCCACGTCAAAAACATATTCGGGCCCATATTTCCAGGCATCGTCGTCGACCGCTATGCGAGCGACTGAAATAAACTCTCTTCGTCATTTTGTCATTTTTAGAATAAGGGTCTTTTATAACTTTGACGTGTCAAATCCAGAATCGAAATCGTGTCACGAATATGATCAAAGCAAATGAGTAAGTGCCATCGTATCGCAGTTTTAAATAATATTTTCAATTAGTTGTGGTATTTGTTTCGAAATAATGATTTAATATTAATTAGATATAAAAATGATCGTATAAGCAATTCCTGACTCGCAATTTGCGCGGACAGATTGAGGATAAAGATAGTTAAATGGACAATTGGCTTACCGACCTAAGAAGAACGGAATTAATGAAGCGAGCATGTCGTAGCACTGTTCTCAACTGGTTTAACACTCTACTTCAGCTTGAAGATCCTTTTATATCTCCGATCCACTTTGACGACTCTCGTCGTGTAAGTGAATTAGGCCGTCCCCAGTCCACCGTCCACCGTAATCGCTATGTTACTTCGACTTAGGGTAGCTCGCAAACCGCGTAGTTTTCCTTATATTAACAATTTAACCATAATCGTGCCCAATGCTTGTTCATTTTTAAATGCATGAATCTGAGCGTCAAAGCAGATTCGATCTAAAGTTTTGCGAATAGTATAAAACAGTGTATTTATTTATTTATTTATTTATCCATTTTACCCCTTTTTTTCCCTGGGGGAAGGCTCTCAGACTTTGTCTGTATAGCCTATGAGGGTCGGTGCATTCACAAACACACCCATTGGGTGTCTAATTATTAGACACGCTTAAAATTAGTATGAGTCGATATTACGACATTTTTCACGCTTAAAATTAGTAGTAGATTTTTCAAAATGAAACAGTTTTTTTTATATCCATACAAATAATTTATTTTTGATGCTACAAAACTTACAATCGGTTTACTAGATACGGTATAGAAAATTTGTATAACATTTTCCTACATTGGGAATTGACATAAAGGATAAATATTAATATACTGTCATTTTCCACCAGCACTATTCATTAAAACAGGATTATTCATTAAATAGAATTATGGCTTTAGGTAGAGAGTATATTGTTCACCATTACATAGATTTTTGCAACCCTTTATTATCGATTGCATTTGCGCTCGGGAATTGAGTCTAAAATTCTAACGGCACGGGATCCTCGATTTTTTGCATCGGATCTGGAGCCTGACTTATGCTTTTCAAGGTCAAGGTCAAGATTCTCAAGGTCTGAGGAATTCCTATTTTCTTCGTTCTGTTCTTGATCCCCGACCATTCCGTATACGAATGAAACTCACTTGGAGACACGGTCATACGACTTTTAGATGTGACCTAGGAAATTCGATTAATTTAATTCTTAATAATTAATAATAAATAAAATAATATAATCTTTAATTCGTGCCCATAATTACGAAAGTATGTCTAATTGTTACCATATACGCATTCCAGTTCATATCTTCTGAATCCAAAGTTTCGTTCTTCCTAAATTCAAGCGGTTCCGTAAGAAGACAGTTCTTCGGATCCCTGACCTTCTCGATGGTGAGCGCTGCTCTGCTCAATGGCAGAAGACCAGCCCGTTCAGGTTCAAAGTCTATCTCGAAATTGTCGACCTTGTATTTTCGTTGTTCCCTTGAAATGTTCACCTCTATCCCGCAGTTACCAACGACTCCACCAACGTCCTCCATAATAACGAAACGGTTCCTACTCTTGTCTAATTCAAAGCCAACGTTTAAATGCCCAACGATAAGTCTGATTATGTGCAGCTTAAACCTAGGTATGTTCCCCGAAGTGACCACATTCTCAATTCCCTTCGTATTGAATCTGATATCGAAAAGATCCGCGTTGGAGAAATTGCTGCCAATTGGAATTATACTGTGCGTCAAACACCCATAATTGTACAGCACGAGAAAACCAGTACTTTTATTAACGAATCGACATCTGAGAGTGTCACTGCCCATCGGCCTGCATTTCAGCTCGGACGCGAATGTCGAGCAGTTAATGCCCGAACCCATGTTCACCAGAACGTCGTACGTGCATTCTGGTCCGTTTTGATGCCAATCAGAGATCTCCTGCTCGGGGACGAGCACGCGTGCCGCTGGAATCACAACGAAATTGATTTCTTCTTTTGGAAAGACATAAAGCAATGAATATAAATGTAGATATAATAGTATATATGTAGATATAAGAATCCGTGATAACTGTGGGACTGTCATATATCGAAGTTTTGTGACAAAGGGATACTATTACTATATTACGTACCCAGGAAAAATGGCAAGATTGTTACTAACATGTCCGTTGACTTCTTCTGTTGCAACTGATATGACAACGTTCCATCTCTATTGTCTTTATATGACAGATTACTTGATTCAACTTGCCTTGGAAACAATTTTATTATCAACCGCTTCCGTGCAATGGTTGTATACCGTGCTCCCTCCAGACATATTCCGTGTCTCTGCGTGCTCACATATTATATTCTGTAGTTTCTGATTATTCTTTAAGGATGGAAGATAATAAGAGTCATGAAAAATGTGGATTAAGTTTCATGAAATTATAACATTTAAAATTGTTATACTTTCCTTCCTGCAACATTTAACTCTTTTATCGAAAACTTATAATATTATAATACATACCATGAGAACTGATTAATTTCATTTAATTCCTCATGGTTATAAAATACATAAATAAGGAAACAAATAAAAATAACAGTATAGGCAATTCAATAAATATCTGATAACAACATAAAACATTGGCGTAAGGATTTTGACACCTCAGAAATTGACATAAAGAATAAATGTTAATATACTGTCATTTTCCACTAGCATTACGTATATCCATTGAGGATAAAACAGGATTATTCATTAAATAGAATTGTGTGTTTAGATAGCATATTGTTTATCATTACATAGATTTTTGCAACTCTTTACTATCGATATTATTTACTTGTACTCGGGAATTGAATCCAAGTTAGTATAAGCGTATAAACTTGTTGACGCGGGACTCTCGATTTCTGGCATCGAATCTCGAGCTGGACTTATACTCTTCAAGGTCAAGCTTATCTCCTGGTGAATTCGCATCGTCCTCGGTCTGTTTAGCGTTCTCATCATCCCTGAAGATTCCGTATACGAATGAAACTCACCTGGAGACACGCTCATGTGGCTGATCGATGTGACCTACGAAATTCGATCAATTTATTTAATCTATAATATTTATAAATGAAATAACAATGAATAAGCCAATCCAAAACCTGTCAATTTTTTTACTTTTATATTTTACTTATTTAGCTAATTATGGGCAAGTTTCCAAAAAACATGGAATTTCGATAGAATTTAAACAAATAATTTACGAAAAAGTGGCATTCATATTCAATTTCAGGAACTCACCATGTCCATGAAGGTGTTCTTATTTCCTGAGCTGAAGTCCTCGTGGTTCCCGAAGAAATAAATTTTCCTCTGAGGACAGTTCTTCGGATCCCTGACCTTTTCAATGGCGAGCGCTGCTCTATTCAATGGGACGAGGCCAGCCCGTTCAGGTTCAAAGTCAATCTCGAAGTCCTCGAGCACGTTTTCTTGTTCGTACCNATTTTACTTATTTAGCTAATTATGGGCAAGTTTCCAAAAAACATGGAATTTCGATAGAATTTAAACAAATAATTTACGAAAAAGTGGCATTCATATTCAATTTCAGGAACTCACCATGTCCATGAAGGTGTTCTTATTTCCTGAGCTGAAGTCCTCGTGGTTCCCGAAGAAATAAATTTTCCTCTGAGGACAGTTCTTCGGATCCCTGACCTTTTCAATGGCGAGCGCTGCTCTATTCAATGGGACGAGGCCAGCCCGTTCAGGTTCAAAGTCAATCTCGAAGTCCTCGAGCACGTTTTCTTGTTCGTACCCTGTCCTTGACATTTTCACCTCCACCTCGCAGTAACCGACACTCGAGTTCTCCATAATAACGAAACGGTCGCGACTATTGTCTAATTCGAAGCCGACGTTTAATTGACCTGCGATCGTCCTGATCATGTCCAGCCTCCATTTAGGTATTTTCCTCGGGACTACCAAGTTCTCGATTCCTTTCGGATTGAATCTGATTTCGAAGGGATCTTCGTTGACGAACCTGTCGTTAACTGGAACGAAATTCTGCGCGTTCGAACATCGACGATCGTTCGGATCGGGACGAACGATTCTTCCATTGACGAATCGACATCTGAGAGTATCGCTGCCCATGGGCCTGCATTTCAGTTCGGACGCGATCATGGAGCAGAAATTATCCCTTTCATGAACAATATTGGCCAGAGACATGTTCACCAGAACGTCGTACGTGCATTCTGGTCCGTTTCGGTGCCAATCAGAGCTCTCCTGCTCGTGGACGAGCACGCGTGCCGCTGGAATCACAACGAACCTATTTATACCGGTAGATACCGGTAGATACAGAGAACAGGCAACGCGATCATAATCCCTTTGATCCCTGCCTGGTGTTAGTCGCATTTAGCCATTATATCTGATGACATGAAGAAGGAGTAATCGCTGTTTCAGGCATTCAGAGTAATAATTAATTAAAATTCTCTATAATATAGCCACTAAACTAAAGAAATGCAGATTATTGAAAGAAAATTGGAAATACAGAAGTTACAGACATTAATAAAAAAATTAGAACACAATGAATCTTCAAGTTTATAGCGATTCTAGGTTTCTCTGTGAATATGGAAACTGGAAATAAATTTTGTCCATTGTATTTGACACGTCGAATTCATTTCTTTATAAGAGTTTGAATACAAGAGAGAGAATGAAACAAGAAATACTTATATGTAGATATAAAAATACGTGATAACTGTGGGGCTATGATACATATCAAAGTTTTATGATAAATCGATATTCTGTACGTACCGAGTAAAAATGGCAAGATTATTACCAACATGTCCGTGGACTTCTTCTGTTGCAACTGATACGACGGCGTTTGTTCTCTCTTGTATTTATACGACAGATAACTTGATTCATTACCTTGAAAACAATTTTATTAACAACCGCTTCCGTGCAATGGTTCCATATCGTGGTTCCTCCAGACATCTTCCGTGTCTCCGCATGTTCATATCATTTTCCGTAGTTTCTGAATTACGCCTGCCGTGAGAATTTTAATCGCGATCGCGACGCGACGTCGTGTCTCGACGCACATCTCAACCGAATTTAATCATTTTCAGTACTTAACATGTTCCGCGTCATATTTAATATTAATCTCAACGAGAAATGCTATAGTCTACCGAGTATAAAGTATATATTTATACAGGCTTGAATTATGGATATTTGTCTATAACAATTGAAGGATTTTTATTTTTATTTTTAATATCATTTTCCTGTTCATTCTTTTAGTTGCTGATGATTTTTATTACAGTTCTACGAGCTGACCTTGAATTGGAAAACAAATTTCCAATAATAAAAGTATTTTACTGCAACTCTTATATCTCGATTTGTGTTTGACTATTCGTGTTATTTCGTTGTTTCATTTGATTAGTTGAACGACGTAACGCGGCGAGAGTGCAATACGAGAATTTCGGGAATTGTCAATTACAGTAAGCTTTTAATCAGACATCGATCAACATTCACTACGAACTGCAACTTTTCTGTTTTTTACGAAAATGGTCTTCCGGACCATCCAGCATTAAAAATAATTATTATTACATCATGACTGGAAATATGAGATAGAAAGGGATAAAAAATAAGTTAAGTTAAGACGATCTTATATATAAGTTCGGACTACGGATACCGCTAATAGGGTTGGCTACGATAACGGCAGAGACAACTGCCAGCCTCATCGTCAATTGTCTATCATAAAAGATTTATTTTTCTGGGATCCCATAATACTCAGTACAATATGTACAAATAACAAATATCTTTATTATGTACAGAATTAAATGAGAGACAATTACAAACACTATTTACAACAATACGCAGCGATACACAAAACTAGGATCGACTCATATATTAATTCACTTGTCATCGATCTGTTGCACAGTGGAATGTGTGCAGAACGGTATCAAATCTATTCGTGCGATTCTATTACATCTCAATCTGCGAGTCCAACTCGATTAATCTCTGCCTCATCGTGTTCTCCATCGCCCATCTTCCGATAAACATGCTGACCGGTTCGGGATCCTTCACTTCCGGTGGATCGTCCTCCGCGGCCAAAATTGATTCCAACCTCACGCTTATGTTCTCGTACAAAGTGGTCACCGCACTGTCCGATTCTCTGGTGGTAATTACCACGTTCATAGTTCCAGATAGGAACTCGGTAGACGTGATCGCTATGTGACTCTCCGAGGCACTCTGCAAAACATAAAAAAAAATTATTTTTTATACTCATTCTAAACGTAATAATTAGACTGCGAATTTTAAATAAAACATTTATGATAGTCCCTTAAAAAATACATTTCAGGCAGACAGGTTTGTTTTAACATTTAAGTACTGTAATAAATAATGACATTACAATAAATAAATTTTGTTCCTTTTAGTACTTTGTACATTTTGTTCTATTTTCTATTTTCAA
>SMSR01009050.1:10681-43460 GCA_019453355.1 Ceratina japonica | reverse complement strand
AAATCTGTACAAAAAATTCACCCTAACTCTAGGATACTCACAACGACGGAGACTATGCCGCTCTCATCGTGGAAGCCCGTTGTGCTGCCAAAGAAGTATGGCGTTTTGTGAGTGCACATTCTAAAATTCCTGATTTTCCTGATCTGCATCAGCTGTCCGTCCTTTAGATTGAACGACGTTTCAAGAACGTAGCCACGGTTGATACGGAACGAGTGGCCGATCTTGCTCCGTTCCAAGTTAAAAATCGTCATGCACTCGCCCAGAGTGAAATTCTCCATTAGCTGGAACTCGGCTGGAGCTCTGTATTCGGTGACGAGAGCGCCGATGTTTAATTGGTCGACTATCACGCGGACCATGTCCATTTCGCGGGGTTGGATATTCTCGGTTACAACAAGACTGACCAGCCCCTGTTCCGTGAATTTTAACTCGAATTGATCGCCGAGCATCTCGTAAGCCTCCTGCCTGGAGACGGACCTGAAGGGAATAGTTGTATCGGTAGGGTCCAAGCTCGGCGTGGTATAACTGTCCGCCTTCGAGTCCCGAAAATGGCAGCTAAGTATTTGGTAGTCCTTCGGCTGGCACACCAGCTTCGAGGCGACGTTCAGCCGGATGNACGCCGCCGCCGCGCCGGCCGGCTGATCGATTTAGACAATTGATATGGTAATACCAATCGAGGTCATGAAGGGACACCCTCCCACGTTAACACGCTATTCTGAAATTGACAATTACCTCACGTGTCAACGACCGTCGGCGTTCGTGTCATCCCCGATTCATTCTCCGATCGGCGGAGAATGGGACATTTTTTATTTACAGCCCCAGTATATGTATATTGAGCAGTGAGTTTATGTTAAAGAATACTTTCTCACCTTTCGAGCCTTTTATTTATTTATTTATTTTATTTATTTATTTACGGGCCCATTGGCCCTTTACAAGTACTAGGAATATAAAGAGCAGAAAAAAAGAAAAGAAAAATTTACATACTCCGAAAAGCGCATGAGTGAAAAAACAAAACAAAAAAAATAAAAAATAAAATGAAATGAAATGAAATGAAATGACGGCTATGAGAAAGATAAATAGAAGTATCCTGAGATAAGGTTTTCATATATTATGCGCTAAAAAATAAGCACGAAGCTTTCTTCTTATGACATAGCTGGAATCATTAAAAATGTCAAATAAGTGATTGAATCTGTTGGCTTCCTTTGCCGTACTTTAATCCCTTGACACACAAATAAAATGGTAATTGTACAGAGTGGGTACATTTTTCCCAATATCCCAAAAATTAAATTTCGGAGAAAAAATGTTTGAAATAAAAAATTTAAGTCAAGGTGAGTCAATGACGTCTGGCACGTCATTTTATGTCAAGGGGTTAACGAGTCTGACTCGTGATCATACTTTTGTACATATAAATATCATGATTCGAACTCGTTATCATAATTTGGCAAACGTGAGTATCACGAGTTAGACTTATGGTTATAATCTCGTGTCCACCGAGAATGTGAAAAATTTGTTATAAGTATAAAAAATGGAGGAAAGCGACTTGAGAATGGCCCGAAGTTTCCTAAGCTAAATGGTACGGTAAAGGGTTAAAGAATCGTTTTATACGAAGATGGACTTCTTATTTAACGTTCGTTTTTATTATACGTAACGAGGTGCGATTCTGAGAACGGAGGCGGAAATGTCAATGACTAAAGGTAAGGCAACTTGGCACCGGTGAATTACGCTAGTCTCGCTTCCAAGGAGATGACTGTAAACCAGCATTGACTAATCAGTCAGGAAAATATACGTTTCGCTGGTAATTCGCATCGCACAAGTCTCAGACGATAATTATCAATAGTACGCAATGTGGTTTGTTAAAAACATTGTAGAATCTTGATTAAGCATTTGACTCCTAAACAGATTATTCAGGTTTTGTATCGAGCTATAAACAGACTTTGTCCAGGAGGCCTTTATACATATTTTGTGCAAGAAATCGATCGATCGATCAATTCAGATTTTGTGTCGCAAAATTTTTTACTTACTTTTTCGTTTGCTTCGTGTAATCATTTTGAATCATATAATTATTAGCAATAAAAAGTACTCGGGGAACAATACATTCGATTACTTTTGCCAATCGCAAACTATAATAAATGTGAGTAAAAAATATTTCGATATGAGATCTGGAGAGCGCGATTGCTTGGGACTCAAAGGGTCAAAACTGAGGTCGATTAACAGGAAAAGAAATTGAAGAATTAATTGTTTTAATTGCAGAATGTATCTTATTATTTGGCAATAACAAAGGTACAGTTTGAGTAATATAAAAATGTTTACAGTATAGTATATCGTATACAGTGTACATTTCTATATGGGTAAAGGCAGCTAAAGCGGAAATGCAACAGGATTGTTCGTGATGAGCTGCCTCGAGGCATGTGAGCTCACTTAAGACTTAATTGTATTTTCGGATACTTCACGAAATTGAACATATCGGTTTACTATAGTATTCTAATACATAAGATAGGATAGACAGATTGATAAAACACACGATTATTCGCAGAAGAGGAAATAAAATAAAATCAGATTCTGATCGCAACACTTTAATCGACGTGGTTCAGACACAGGTGGTCGCACGCAATCTCACCTATTTAAAACGATTATGATTTCGGAGTCAATGACGGGGCGACTATCGTTGTATTCGTCATCTTCTTCAAGGCAGACTTGGCGGGATCGATGGAAGCTAGAGATAAACGAATCTGATGGAATGAATTTCCAATCTTCTCTCCATTGTCTGCGTTGTTCAGGTCGACTATGTTGACGCTCTCCGAAGTGAAGTTTGAGAAGGAAATATATATGTGCACGGTAGAGTTTTTCTGAAAATATAAAAAAACGTAATGTAAGAGTTGGAGTAAAATTCGATGAATTTTAATAAGTTTAGTCATGAGAATCTAAAGTTGTGTTGGATGGCGAATTAATTTACTAGTATTAGGTTTTACTCAGCAATAAATAATCGCAAAAATTGTTGGATAATGAACTAAGGATCAGTATTAGGTTTTGCTTAATGACAAACAACCCTAAACCTACCCAAACAAATCCTTACTCATCCTATCCAAATATCCTCACTCCTACCCTGTTTTTATCGTTAGCTGAATTACTCATACCGATTAGGTACAAGGACAAGAAGAAATGCACGTTTAGACAGATTTCGTACAATTGTGTCAATCCTTACAATTAGATAAAAACAATGACAAAATATTGAAAGTTTAATAGTTACTCGATATTACATTAATAAAACACTGAACAAAATTTTAGAAATTTTGCGAGGCTATTAAAAAAGTTATTAAATCTTGAATTTTTGTACCGAATGACAGAATGTTGATTTCATTTATAAAAAATGTGAATGCGAGAATAAATTTTGTAATTTTTTGCAATTCATAATACAAGATTTAACGTAAAATTTTATACACTCCTTTATAATTATAATTTTTTGTCAAAGTTCATCGCGCCTCAAATATTCGACAAAATTCTTTTACAACATCTTAAACTTTTGTTAGAGATTCTGCGACTCATACAACTATAATTCAGCAGCAAACGTACCATGGTTTCGTTGGTTTCCCGAGGGACGACACCGAATATGCGTCTCGTCTGGAGTCTGTACACCGGTTGCGCGAGGCAACTGTTCAGCAACACCTCCTTCGTGACCTCGATCACCGGGTTGCTCTTCAAATTCTTGTTGTACCAGTCGATCCACACGCCCGACCTAAACGTCTGGTTACCCTGTTCGTGGTGAGCGATCTTGGTGTCCGCGCGACACTCGCCCATGGTGAAGTTCTCCGTCATTTTGACGTCCTGGCTCTTATACGTGGTCGCCGGCGCTTTCCCAGCGAGGCTCGACTTCGCCCAGACGTTCAAATGGTTCGCCACAAGGAGATACAAGTCCGTGAAATCGTCCGGCGTCTGCTTCTCCCCGTTCTCGAACTCGAAGAACTCGATTCCCGTCTCTTTGAACTTGATCTCGAAGGTCATGTCTCCCATGCCGAACTTCTGGTACAACGCGAACTCCGGCGAGACAATAACTTCCGGTTTGAACTCCTTCAGAGACAACTGCGCGATCATGGCATCCGCGAAGTGACACTGCAGCCGGTCCGGTTCCTTAGGCTGACATTTCAGCAACGCGCTCAAACTCGATCCTCTGTGCTCGTTCTCGTCCGTTGTCAGATTCGCTACCGCGTTGATGGTTACATTGAACGTGTACTCTGGTCCGTTCTCCCATCGCTGGTAATCGTCCGGTACGTAAATTACTGGAAAAATAATTAGGTTTTAGTCGACGCGGCGTGAACGAGCTTCTTCGAGCTTCGGAGGAGTACGATCGGTATTAAAAAAGAGGACACGAGGTGCGAAGAGGTTTGATAAACTGGTACGACAGTTTCGATGACAGCGGTGTTAACGTATAGCTTGATCCGTCCTTCGCGAATAATTGACGGTGACAACGATAAGTGGCCGCGAGAAACGCGCGCACTAGCGACGAGCAATCGGGGGACTTAACTGACCTAGGAGAAACGGCACCAGAATGAAATACATGGGCCCGGACATGGTTCGGTTGAAACGATATGATATGGTCTCTCGATCTCTCTTGGTGGACGGCCACCAGCCTGGCTTTTATACTTACACCGTCGCCGGTGCTCGCCTCTATCACGGGCTATCTAGGTAGGGCGCAATTTCATGCACTAACACATGCGATTACGAATTTCTTTGAACGAGTTATCATCTTAGTTAGCCCTAGTTATCCGGCTTTACTTTTCTATACAATTTAGATGAGTACGATGCCAATTTACTCTCATAGTTTCTAAGCCAGTGCAACTGTGCTACTCCACAATGTACCACGATTTCCATCCGCGTGAAATAATAGATTCTAGTATTTTCTATAAAGCGTAAGTTTGTCTGTTATATTAGAACAATTAGGGTGAACCAGAAATTCGTATGTTCCTCTTGTTGTTCGAGTTTGCACAATTTTTTAATGTCAATAAAGATACTTTATATTCAAGTGTTATATATCATTTTGTAGCTTTTGAAAAGTTATTTAATATATAATTGTTAGGGTGGACCAAAAGATCGTACGTCTTTTTTGTTGTTCCAGTTTGCACAATTTTTTAACGTATATCATTTTGTAGGTTTGACACTGGGATTTCGTTTAAACATTTACGATAATTTATTAAAACGTTTTTGCTGATACAGTATTACGAAGGTACGATGTTCGTCGCTGGGTCCATCAGGCCTTTTCCGTTGTCCCTTTTCTGTCCCAAGTGTTTCCATGGAAAAACCCAGGCCTCCTAGGTCTGGCCCGAAACAAAGACATTTGGGACTCAGACCCTCGGTCATCTGGATTCTATCACGTCGGAACACAATATTTCTTGTTTGTCGTTTTTCTTACATTCCGGATTAACCGAAGGTTAATCCATTCCTTCGGATATTTATGGTAGGGAAAAGGATGTCTTTGTAAAAAACTGTTTCTAATTGACGATCAGGTATGAAATATTGGAATCTGATAGTGTATCCCTTCGAGCAAATATACAACTGGAGGTAGTCTCCAATGGCCGCGCGTGTTATGAGACGTAGAAAGAGACAGCTACTATGAATCTCGTGTTATCTCTCTCTAACTATGAATGTTTAAAGCAAGACATGCAAAGTGCATGACAGACGATAGAAAGAGATAACACGATATTCATAGTAGCTGTCTATTTCTACGCCTACGTGCATGCGAACGTTAGTATAAATATAGTTAGTATCGTAAACCGACCGTAGTTGTAAGTGCTGCGAAATTGAGAGGATATTTTTCAACAAAAGAATTTTCGGTTTATTTTTTGCTCGTCCGCCGTGAGTAATCTTACTTGTGTTGTGAGTAACCGAGAATAGCTTCTTCGGGTCTTTTATGGCAGGGAAAGAAATGTCATTGTAGAAAACTGTCCCTAATTTACGATCAGGTATAAAGTATCGGCATTTGACGTCAGCATGGGGCTGTTAATAGCCCGGAAAAAACCCAACAAAAATTGTGCACGTCATCCCTTGCAAAAGTACAGCTGAAGAATGAAAGGACGAATCCAGGTAGTAACAGCACCCTCGTAAAAGGATTAGCAAGGACTGCAGTGTCCGAGCTCAGGCAGCCTCACGAATTCTCGACCGAATGTTATATCGGGTGTTTCACTTTTCATCCAAATACAGCTTCATTTTTCTACGTTTCAAAACTATTTCTCTTGTAATATTCGCTTGTTTTTAATCCAAGTCCTACCTTTGAAACAAAATAAATATAATATTCTAGGAGTAGGAGGTATTACAATTTTTATAAACGTGAAGTAATAGATTCTGTTATTTTGTACGGCTTGGGACAGTGAAGTTTAGCCAGCTCCTGCGTGTGTGTGCGTCTTCTAGCAGAACACATTGATATGTCAATATATGTATATGTATATATCGAAATTTCAATGTGTTCCGCTGGGGAACGCACACACACGCATGAGGTGGCTAAACTTCACTGTCCCTGATTGTACAATGTCTAAATTGATCTATTATTCTATACAACGTTATTCTATTCAACATATAAGCCTCTCTATTATGTAGGAAAATTAATTGTATTATACATTTGAATGAGTAATTGTGTATCGATCGCACAATTAGTGTTAATGAGATTACTGAAACCTATGAACTCGCGCTGCGTGCAAAGCAACCAGTGGTTTCAATTCCACGCTGACGAGTTTGACGATTCTCGGCAACGTGATTTCTCATCGCACGCGAGAAACCATCGGGATAAAAACTTGGAACATCACGTTTTGCGTTGGTAAAACTTGTTAGATAGTTAGGTTTGTTAGATTTTTGAATGAATTAATATGCCTGGGAGAGGAAAGGCGAAAAATGCGTGGGTGGCGAAAAATGATGAAACAGCACGCTGGTAAAGACCTTGAATGTGTCAGACATTTAGCTCGTGGAATAAAGGGAGTAATTTTGTCATTATCGCGTTGATCACCCGCAATGATCTCGTTTGCAACAGTAAATTAGATGATGTCGACCGCTAGTGCAATAAGAGACGAAACAATGATAATTTCTGTAAATATCAAGAAATTCGTTGCGGTGAACTACGTCCCGCCGTAACTCAATGATTCCTTTCTCGGAACAGATTCAAGTAAATTTCCCGATACTGTTTTTATTTCAATAATTAGAACTACGTATGAAGACATCGTAAAGGAAGAAATGACAGAAAAACAGGTAAAAATGTGTCAAGAAATTCGCTGTGATGAACGTCCCATCGTAACTCAATGATTCCTTTCTTAGAACAGGTTCAAGTAAACTTTCCAATACTATTTTTATTTCAACAATTAGAACTACGTACGAATTGTTGCGCCGGGGCGAGGTGCTCGCCGAACTCATATTAATACTCATTTAAACGTCGCACAGATATTTATTATACAAATGTATAAAAGAAGAAGTGATAAAAAAAAAAGGTAAAATAAAATATCTAAGGACGTTTATAAAGGTTTTAAATTCCTTTTTCTATGATCATATCATCTGTATTTTATTTCCAGTGAAGCAGTTTAGAAATATGTTAGAAAAATGTCTCTGAATCACATATGAGACGCGCAGAAGCTTCTATATAAGGTTCAATAAATTACGAACGGTGGCGACACTATGCAATGAGAGACTGTAAAAACATATGAATTAAAAACTTTTTTTCAATTAGTTTAAAACGCCTTTCTATAGATACGTAAAAACTGGTCTTCCTATTCGATGCAATGATTTTAAATGCACAAAATGTATAAAATATATAAAATACAAAACAAACCAAAGATAGATAATGCTCTATTTTATTTTATATTGATTTTAGGTTTCAATTATGTTTCATATAATTTTATATTCATATTAATTTTATATATGCAGAGAGAATTATAGTTTAATTTAGTTGTAATTTAATAGAAATAAGTGAAGTCTGTAAGGATGAAGAAATGAGTGATTAAGTTTATAAAAGAGTAAACAAAATCCTATTTTTGGACTGATAAGGCTAGAATGAAACACTAAACATATACATGTGTGTTATATCAAAATATGTTTCTAAGAAATATAGCATAGGGAATCACAAGCTTGACAACATTACTATCATCACTACTGACCTTAGCTACTGATCGATTAACAATCAAAGATCAGCGCTTGGCTATTGATGTTAAAGTTCAAAGGAAAATCCACATGATGTGGATGTGGATGAATAGAACGTAGAGTACCATTGACGTAAGTCGTTCTCCAAATTGAGACGAGTTTCTCATCGTTCGCTCGGCTCGTGCAACCAATTAAAATCTCCTGAAACGTAATCGCAAATAAATTCGTGATTTCCTGTTCTCAAGATCAGTGAACAGTTAAAACGAACCACTGACTTTGCATCATCAACCTTCCAGGAATAATAAAACTGTTGAATGAACTTCTGGAACGCTTTGATATTCAAAGTGGATGGGGAAAATCCAAGACAGCATCATTCTCCCAGGATCCGAATGAACGATACTCGTGCGCGACGATAAACAAGACGTATACGTGACCTTGACCATAAAAGTTATTATCCCTTCTCCACGTTTTCTCTTTTGAATGCTATTCGAACAATACGCGGTATACCAAGAGAAGAGAAAACGAAACAAGTTTTAAGAAACAGTTACGCACGAAGTATATTCAATTATAATTTTGCTTTTCTGGTATTTTTATCGGTTTTATGAACGTTTCACTAAACCTTCGGGGATTTCTTATCGATTGGAAAATGCTGAAACAGAGAATAAATAAAACTTCACAGACTGTTCAAAGTATCGTGTATCAGAGTTCTCTCTTGACCTTTGACCCATCGGACGCATTTTTATTCTCAAATAAGCGGAATTAATTGCGTTATCGGTCTTCGGGGATAATCTATCTCCCAGCTGCTATCAGTCTGAAAATAAAAACGGGAAATTAAAGAAACGCATGATGTCAGGCGAAAACCGCAATGAACCACGCACATGCCATATTCTACTGAACAATAACATTCTTGACACAATGAAAAATGATGATTGCATTATTTCGAAACAAAAGCCTGAGGACTTCTGTGAATTTAGAAGTGAGCATGAACGCCCCGACATTCCACATCTTCGTGATATCATCTATCCTTCTATATCACAATTAACGCAATTAACAACAGAATTAAAGAGTATGAATCTGTTATAAAAAATCGTATGAACGTACGGTTAACGGGAAAGTGAACTGAGTTAAGAGATTTTAATCAGCAGGAAAGATATATCGATACTTTCTCGAGAACTCTTTCTTGTCTTTCATTTTTCTATCATCTCGATTCGAGGTCACCACGTCTTCGCCAATCTAATTAATGGTAGCCTCGTATGCGGGTCAGAAAAGATTTCACGAGAGTCCAGTTACTCGCCTTGAAGAGAAATTAATGCATAAAAAAAAAAGAAGTGACCGTGTCGAGTGCGTTTCCCCTCGTTATTTGTTTTGCTTGTTTAAAAAACGCGTACGTACGTACGTACGTACGTCTCGGGAATCGAGCACGGGAAGTTGCCGCGATTTCCCATCGACGTATGACTCGTCCGGTTCCGTGGTGGGGAATCCGGTATCTGCGGATTTATATACAAGGAGGCACCATCGCTTTGAATAGATTAGCGGCGGACGGTGAAATCGAACGGTCGCAGGACGTTCCGAGAGAAATACCATACTCGTAAAGTTTCTTCAACAACTCCTTAAACCATCACCATGGTAAGTCAACTTCTCTTTCACAATTCAAAATATACTCAATTCTTTATACATTTTCTATTAAATGCTTATAGAAAAGAATTACCGGTTCATTACATTTATTCTTACAGATCAAACAATTAGCAATTTTATTCTCTGCTGTCGTTTTGGTGCAATCGCAGAGGCCACCGTATGCAGGCAGCAGCAAGCCTTACCCTGGAGTTCTTCCACAATATTTGGATGCACAGACAACAGTATCTGTCGGTGCTCTTGGTGCTGCTACCAGTGCTCCTGGGATTAATCAAACTGGGATCGGAAATCGAATCGACGCGAACAGCAGCAGCAGCAGTGCGGGCCCAGCGCTCGGAGCCGCGCCTTCCAGTACACCGACGATTCCTCAGGATCTGCCAGTAGACGCTTTGGGAGATATCGATCTGATAAACAGAATCAAGACTTGGCCGAGGGAGAAGCAGCCCTTCTGGTTCATTAACTGGCAACAAATTCAAGAACACCGTGGCGACGTGAACAACAGGGTTCAGCCGCCGCAAACTCAACCGAACCAGAAATCGACTTTCGCGGGTTAGAATGGAGCAGTGTCCGTGGAAAACAGTTCTGTTAATTTCAATCCGACGACATCCACTGCCGTCACTTCTCTACTAGTCACGTTTTTTATTCGACATGTACTTAACTGACAATACGATTGAGAAATATTACGTCGGGGAAAAAGAAATCCATTATTTTGTCGGTAGATCAAACGACTTCAGATTTATGCTCGTTGAAAAGGTGAAATTTCGCGCTAAAAATAATCCTTTTGCTGTGTTTTGTATGGTCCATTCAGTTGTGAGTTACGAGGTGTTAAAAATGTAAGTCGACAAAGATATCATAGAAGTAATCGAAGTTCGGCAGTAAAACAATTTTAAACCATTTGCACAAAGCTGGATCCAAAAAGAAGCTCGATACAGTCTTGAAGTTCACGTAAAAATAATGGATTTCTTGTTCCCCAATCTATAATAATACGAGTGGGCAAAGGTATCGCGTAATCTCTAGAAATTATTTACATATAAATTCTAATTAAAGTTTCAAGTTTCGTTACACGATATGTTTGTCTTTTCGTCGACACAGGATTTAATATCCAATGAATCTAAATAATTGAAGTAAAAAATTATGCAAATCAGTGTTTAAAGAAACAACTGAATGGTTATTATTACATGTGAAGAGTTTCGCGTATGAATCGCGTGTCTTTCGTGAATGAATAAAAAGATATTAATTAAAAGAGCGATGTTCGAATTAGCTCGAGAAATTTCAAATTTCCAATCCACCTGCTGAGCGATCGGTGTTGACCAATCAGATATACGAAATTCGACGGGGTGGAAATGCTTGACTGTGGATGGCTAGCGCATGAGTATGGTCGGTGGTCGGTGGTCGGTGGTAGGGTAGGTGGTGGTCGGTGGTGGCACGGCAGCGCCATCGACGTCACAACGGTTTGTCCAATGCAAGCACAAGGATCTCACATCAGTAGTAACCCTACGAGCGTGCGGTACGTCGACGCGTGGTGATCGTATTCGGGCGTGCGAACGTGAGAGAAGTGGTGGTGTTATATACATAATCTCGGTCCGTGGAAGATGATACCCGACAGGAATATATCGGCCGTGATATCAGTACGTTAAACTCGTTTGTCGTTCGAAAACTAAAAACACCTCAAATTGCATCCGAGGTATTAATGTCTAATATTGTTCGTTAAGAAAAAGTCAGAGTGTAGACGACCTGCCATAACTGACAGTCCACGCGGCGGCCCGGCACCAAAACACTTTCGCCTCCTCGCTATATACACGAGGACGAGAAATCACGTCGTGTTTCATTCACAACGCGAGCGCCACTGGCAATGTCGGGAAGTGACAGCCCAACATTCTTTCACGGCCAGCCCTGGTCGAACTGGATTGAAAGACTCGGACGAGACAAGCCGCTGAGTAAGTGAGATGAATCGAATCGAAATGTCCGTTCGCCGTAATCGCTACGGGACCGCGGCAACGGCGAGCGTCTCAGCCCGTGTAACCTAACCTCAACCGCGATGCTCCTTTGTCCGTCGACTTGACGCACAGGGACATCATTAGGGCCCGGATCGCCACGCATTTATTTTGAATATTTTGCCCGTCGACGATCGTCCGGCGTTCGATCGCGACTCTCGGTTCGAGCAGACCGCGTTTGTTTTACCGTAGCTTTTCACTGGCAAATTATGTAATTCCGAACGAAAACGGTAGAGTTAAATACAGACCGTCGAATGCATTAGCTTTTAGACCGTACAATACATTGGCATGGATCGAGGAATTTTTATAAAACGCGAGACGAACAAGCGAGCCGGTTGCGCGGTTCCGATAGCTCCCCTTTAGATAATATGTACTCTTGTATTATTATAGTTCAACTCCCTTTCTTACTACTATTTTTTGTTCACAGAGTTGTGCATGTATAAAATGTAAACAAAATAAACGTTATTTACCCAGAAGTTTGTGTTTTTTATTTCACGTTTCTGCTTGTCTTCGTGATAGAAATTAATGAGCAAACATTTTAATAATAATAAACCTAACATCATTCATAATTCACTTTCTTCTTTTTAAAATCATAATCATAATTTAAAAGTAGTAAATCACTGTCATACTTTCATATAAGCTCAATCATGATACTGCCCAGCTTCTCTTTTAAAAAAATTCATTTTTCAGACATCTGTTAGTATATTAGACAATTTTGAAATGTATAATAATAAACATAAGCTACCTTAGAATAATTCACGTAGTTATAATGTTCTTCTACTTTCTGTGATCTGCTTTCTATGTTTCATAAAAAGATTTGCTCTGTTTCAGGCGATGAGGAAACAGAAGCTCAGCGTTCGAGCTCAGTCACACGGCTCGCATCAGAAGGTAAATATCAGCTTGTAAACTACAACCGAAAAATATTTTGGTTCAATTAAATCTCTTACAAGAGACCTCGTGCCAAGATTCTGATAGATGATTTCTGTTCCAGATATTGATTTATATGGATTTTGTCCTGAAAGAGATACCTTTTACACGGTAGTATGCGAGACATGCCATGCAATAGTCAAACCACAAGCTCTCATTCAGCATATGGGTATGTTAATTAATCATGACAATTTTATTATTATTTATTTAATCTAATCAATGATTTGGAAGAATAATTTCAATTTTATATATGAAAAGTACAAAAATTCATTGCATATTCTATTTTTTTAATATTTCTTTCACATAATTTAATTATTAGTTTCATATTATAGAGTGACTGAAGTAAAGTTGATACACGTATTGCACATTCAGGTCGATTCCCGGCCATGTAAACATTGTCTACTCTACTACATAAACAGTGTTTGTTTTGTTACAGAAAGTCGACATCCCAGCGGAACGGCCACCTTTCCGCCTCCTTCCAACCCGGCGGTAAGGCCTCCGCTGAGGACGCCTTATTGCAAAGTTTCGAAACTGAAAAAGACGCAGTCGTCACCACAGGCATCCACCAGTGGGAGCAGTAGCAAGATAAATCACGCGAGTGCGAAACGAAACGTCGATCCACCGACTATCTCAGCAAGTTTAGCGTCTACGACCATACCGATTTCTCCGTCACCACGATCGCCTCTAGAGTCGTTGTCGTCGTCTGTGCAAGCGTCGAACCTCGGCTCCGGATCGACGGTCGCCTCCAGCCCCGTGAAAAGCCCCGGTACCGGTCAGCCGCGTCGGAAGAGGCTCAAAACCGACCGATCTTTGCTCAAGGACCGGGAGTACGACCCTGACAAGCACTGTGGCGTCTGGAACGAGGAGACCGGCAAGCCGTGCACGAGGTCGCTCACGTGCAAGGCCCACACGGTCTCACTGCGACGAACAGTCGTCGGGCGGAGCAAAACCTTCGACAAGCTCCTCGCGGAGCACCGCGCGTCGAAGGAGATCCCGAGCCGGCCGAAAGTGATCATGTCCGGGATGGTAACCGTGTCACCCGCGCCTTCAATCTTGAACCCGCTGACGCCTACGACGCCCGGCATGGCCATGGAAACCGACGCGCCAAGTTCACCACCCGTTCTATCGCTGCCAGACACGTATCCACTGCCAAAGGTAAAGAGTCACGGTATCAATTAATTATTTCCACTTCCTTTTCTATTATTCTACTTCCTCTTCTTGACATGTTCTCGGTAAGAGCCTATTGCGCGATCACCCTTCGCGGTGTGAATCCTGTTGCTTCGTTGTTCTGTTATCGGTATTGATTTTTATGTGCACCACAAACGTTTAGGTTTTTCAAATAGCTTCTTTTTCACTGGTTTCAAATTATGTCTTTGTACAACTAGATATTTTACGTAATGATCTGTCAGCTGATTGTGTATGTGTATCAATTGAAATTTGTTTGTATATTTATTTCGTGACCTTCTATCGTTTTGTTTGGAGGAGGAATATAATTGTCGGGTCTTATCTCGCTATGTTGAGAGCAAATTCGTTTTCAATAGTCATTGTGGGTATTTCTATTGTGTTTCATTAGTGCTCGTCACGCGATCGTTGTCGTATTTAGTTTTCCTCTGAAATTTCATGGTTGTGTGCTGTTGAAGAATTTTTGACTATAGTAGAAATCTCAATTAGAAGATGTCTTCTTGTTTTTTAGTATGTGTATTGTAATTTTGCCTGTGTACTATTATTTACACGTGATAGGGATCTAAATATCTCGCGTGTCTCTCTCTATTGGATCTTGAAATCCGAGTAGAAATAATTTATTTCTGTCTTCACCGCGTTCAGGTTTAAAAAATCTCTAAATTTCAATTTGGTTGCATTTTATTTGGCCATCAATCAAGATTCTTTGGAATACCATTCCGTAGCGTCTTTAAGAAATGTACGAACTTCCTGGGGCCGTGATCACCGATTCGTTGCATTGTTCGCTTATTAGTAGTCGTGCGTAATAGAGAGCAGGTGGTCGTCAATCAAAATTCAGTGTTGCAATCGAGCGTGCAAAGTCAGACATCAGGTATCAGTCGATACCCAAAGATTGCTCGGTTTCGTAGATCTCTTAAGACGCTCTAAGACGGAACGCGGCGTGCCTCGAAAAGAGAGAAAAAGAGAGTTTAAAAAGAATCGCTGACGAACATGGATCGATCGTCGAGCCAGACGAGTCAGCCGCGACGAAGTAGTCCCGCAAAGCAGGGTGTCGGTTGATACCTGTTTTCTGTTTTTGTTATTGCAGGCTGTTGATTTGCTTTATCGGTGTCTGGCCCCGCATGGCTCCACTAAACCTGTAAGGCATGGTTTCTTTTGGGCACTTAAACGCCTCGTACGGTCCCTATGATTCTTATTGCGAATCCCCAACGCTTCTCTTTTTTAGACCAAACTCGAAGAGGACTTCGCCAACGAGGAGCTGAGGAACCTGGAGACGTCGCTAGTGAACTCGGCCGTCACCTCGCAGCCGAGCTCGATGATGGCCCCGATATCCGTGGTGTTGCCGTCGTTGTCACCGTTGCCGGCGAACAACGACGAGTCCTCGTCGTCGATCGCCACTTTGATACCGAGCACTGCGTCCCCGGCTATACCGGTGCCAGCCACACTGCCAGCCACGTGTACGCAGCCGTCGTTGGTCACGACCGTCCTCGAGGCTGAGACGCCGATGGACATCGACCCGGAAACGGCGATGACCATCTACTCTCCGGTCTACAAGGACAAGACGAAAGTGGTCGTGCAGCTACCGCGTTCGAACAACATCGCCCACTCACCTACTATATCTTCGATGCCAAGCCTGATATTCGAGCCGATCGAGCAGTTCGATCAGCTGGAACAGCTGGAGCAGCAGCACGTGACGCAGATAAACGGGAAGAGACTGAACCACGCGCCGGCCCGTTCGAGTCCTGTTGCCCAGCGGCAGCCGAAGAGGACCAAGCATCGAGAGTTCCATCAGCAGGACTTGTCCACGGCTATACAGGTCGAGGCGACCACGACCTCCTCGCCTTACCCTCATTTCGGGGACATATCTTGGTCGAACTGTCATCCGGAGCCACTGGCGGTCAGTCGGTGGCTTCGTATTTCGTCCAGCCGTAAGCAGTACAACTTTAATATTCACTGACATAAAACCCCACCCACTCCAGGCTGAGGACCGTGCGCCATAGGCGTTTGTCTACCTCCTCTTTTTTTCGAGATCCTTTTTTTCACGATCGCCCTCGTCGCCGTCGCCGATGTGGTCTAGGTCTGAAGCCTGTCGAGAAGGGGACAAAGTTTTGATGTGAACTCTATGCGAAAAGCATGCGCACACCGGAAATTATAACCGCGGACACTGTAATTCATCGCGTGAAATCGAAACGATAATTACGTTATTTGCATGCTTCTTTTGTCTGTCGAAACGGGCAGAAAGAGATCTCGGGCAGAAACTAAACGGGTCATTTTTCTTTCGCTTTTTTCGTGTACCGTGCGACGTCTCTTTTGCCGGACGACCGTCTCGTTCGAAACGACCACCGATCAAAGGTTCATGAGCTAATCGCATTATTGCATCGCTCACATAGAAGGAACGGGGTTTCGCTGACAGAAATAGAGGAAAAAACATTCTCAACTTCGTTTCCAATTTGCAAAATTTTTTACCGAGTCGATGTAGAAAACAACGCGAATTTCGCCGGCATACATTCCTCGAAGATTAATGTTGTCCCGAGTATTGAAGGAAACGGCGTGTAGAAGAACGCGTGGATCATCGAGTGATGCGACAATAGCAACGTTTAGCCTCCTTTTCACATATTATATTAGTAATATGTAAGTTCTCGTTCAGCGTCGACTGAAATATCTATTACTTCTTTTTCCACAAACCGAATTTTTTACGGAAGATCGTTAGAAATCTTGATGCAAGTCGACAATGGGTTCAAATTCATTACGTATTATCGTGACGCTTAATCGTTTATAAACAAAATGTAACGCATGTATAGACAAAGAGTGCAACTAACAAGGAGAAACAAACGAATAAGTGCGTATTGAGACGGTTCAGAGTTCACGGTTGCATGTAGGGATTCGAAGTTTTCCGCGATGAGGGAAGCGACGATAGTGATAAGCGGTATGAAACGAACATCGAATTTTAGCCGATTAGTTTCGTGTATGCTTGCGTGCGTGTAGAAAGAGAAAGAGTGAAAGATCTCGCGACCAGTTAAGCGTAAAGATATCCTCGTTGTACAGAACGTTTCGCTAGGAAAAGAATAGGTGAAGGATACAAGTGATAAGTAGTGATTTTTATTTTCTCGTTTCATCGATCACTTTCAAGATGCTATTAAACGACGCGTGCGTGAGACATCAGCCAAAATTACGTTTTCTCTGTAGAGTAACCGAGGAATCGCTAAGAACCCTTTTGTAAATACATCTAGACAATGTAAAAATGTAGTTTGGTCGATCATCGGGTAACAGTCTCCGCGCGCTGGACCTTCGACTTATTTTCCAGGTAAATTCGGTCCGCGCGTACGGAGAGTCTCATCTTGTATATACACACGCGTATACATACATATATATATATATCATAGCATACATATACATATATTTTTTTTATCGATCACGATCTCTTCAATGTTTTTACGTATATACATAAATACTGACGTACATGTGCATGTAACATTATATTCGCGACCTCAACCGCTGTCGTTTAGTTTTATGACTTCTTATTCATGTTGTTTAGAGTTGACGTTTTATTTCGTGGTTGACATTCGGAAGCAGATTCGACGAGTCGTTTCGAAAGTCGAGCTCAGCAGGCCGTACATATTGTCCTGATTTACAATAGGCATCGTTCGCCGCTGACTATTCACCCACCTATTCGAGACGATTTATTTTTGTAACTGTGTCGTTTCTGATTTCCGTGATGTGCTGCGCGCCGATATCTCGAACGCGGCGCAACAAGTGGCATGTAGTATATATATATATTGACGTATTTTTTTTATTATAGATTGTGATATTTAACTAATGAACGATTAGTCAAGATTATTCTATATAAAACGTATAGTGAGAGATGACGAGTGATAGACGCTCGAGCTAGGAAAAACTGAAGAAAAAAAAGTAAAAAGCTTAGGAAATTGATAATTGAGATTGATCGATCGACGAGGAAGAACAAAACGTTAGAATTAAAATTGTTCGCGTTTATTTCTGCTGCATACATCTAAAGGAAGTTTTGCTATATGTATCGTGTTTGTAGCGTTTTTTAGACATTTCTATTTCGTCGTTTTCCCGTCTTACACTCGCGATTCGGTAATTATTTTTTTGACGTAACAAGAGATAAACAAGAACAAAATAAATAGATAGCTAGATAGATAACAAAAAAGAAACAAGGAAAGTGGGAGTAGGAGGAAAATCAGCGTCGCATTAAACGATGTGAAATGTAACGTTATTTGAAGCCGACGAAGGGACGTTGATTTTTCGTTACCGCGCAGTATAAATAATAACGCCACCGACGTTATTATTACAAACGAATGTTATATTATTTCAAGAAAGACGAAGACGCGTCGCGTCGGTCCGCGTTTCTTCCTCATCACTGCGGAAGCTACGCACGGCGATCGATCCATGAACGTTTTCATGCATCATTAGTGTTCTTCATATATTATTCCATTCCACGATCTTATTGTTTGACTTGGACATTTGTTAACGATTACAGTAAAAATTAGTTCTTGAGCATCGATCGAACGTCGTAACGAAAAGGAGGGAAAAAAGTAATAGTAGCAATAAATTGTTCGATAGGAAAGGAATTAGAAATAACGGAGTGATGACCGACGGACCGACGCGATGTTTACCGTCTTTCCAATCGTCTGTTTACTGATCTTCTCGGCTACCTGAAATCGTGATAACTTGTACATAAATCGCGTAAGCAATTACCCACAGTACCTATGGTATGAGATCTATATAGGTATATATTATATATATATACATATAGGAGTCTGTATTTATATATATATATATACATATGTGAATCTATATATATATATGTATATATATATATACACACACACGTACATATATTATGGAAATTTATTGAGAAGTTGAAGGGGAGAGATATAGTGAAATTGCAGGCGTTTTCCCGAATGCTGTTTAACCCTTTGCGCTCGTTTTCCGAGCGCGTCTTAACTAAACGCCGTGTATTAGAGAGAGGACGAAACTTACAATAGGCCGTATGATTTAAACAGACACATGTATTTACATATAGCGTGTGAATATTTCCTGTACATAACAAGTGCCCCGTGCATGCTTGCGCCGCACGAAATGCTGCATGCATGCGCGAAAACGTGTACGATCTTTTTTAGAGTACCACATTACTACTACTACTACTACTAGTACTGCAACTACTACTACTATTATTACTACTATTATTATTATTATTACCACCTACGTACCACACGTTAGTGTTCATCGATCGATGTTATTTCGCGTGAGCTCCGAAGTAACGATACTCGAGTGTCCCGCAGCTGTAAATACCGATTCGAGCGACAACAATAATAATTATTATCACGCTATCAGTAAACGAGAACGTTATACGGCGAACGAAATAGGGAAAAGAAACGGAAGGAAGAAGAAATACGCTATTCCTCCAGTAGTTGATTAGTAGACGAACGACTGAGATAATGAGAAGAGATACGAAACATTTTTTTAAACAGATTTAAAACTTGCAGAGCAATAATACGTATCCCACGACTAAGGTGCACAGCAATAATACTAATTTCTGTAATTATTGTAATTAAGAACATGTTCGCACATTAGAGCATGTATTACATGGAGAAAGCAGGTGTTTATGAAAAGTGTGGACGGTCGAGAGAGGAAGAGATAGTTTGGGTACTGTCTTCCTCTTTTCTTAGAAAGAGAAAGAGAATTCCCCAAGTATTGTCCTCTCTCTCGGTCGCTCATTTACTCTTTTTACATACCCATGCTTCCTCCATGTATTACATGATCTAATGTTCAAACAGAACACTTCCCCAGTACGAAAACGAGGCTTTCAGTTCAAAATCAGGAGACAAAATCATTGAGAAAAATGTTTTTTCTTTTCAATAATTTCTATGTCTTTCGTTTGCTGTCTTTTTTCTTTTTTTTTTAGACGGTACATGGAGAGAATGCGACCGATTTTTAATCGACGATTCTTTTTCGTTTCGGTTCTTTTTTTGTTAGGTGGATCCCGTCCGAAAAAGCCGGAACGCGCGTTAGTATTTTCGTTCCGAATGTTAAATTAACAAAATCCCGCGTGAAACTGCTGTGCAGCAGACATTTCGTGGCTCGCATAAGACTGAGTACGCCTGAGACGAGGAAGGAAACGAATTGTACATCTGCGCCGCGTTTAAAGTCGACCAACAAGTCGCCGTTGTTAGAGGAAAATCGTTTTGTTTGCAATTAGGATTTCGTTAAGCGGAGGTCATGCTTTTATTTATGTTCGAAAGTAGAGGAACCGAGAGAATGAGAGAAAGTGAATGAGAAGAGAATGAGAAGGACGAATCGATTCTAGAATCGCTTCCGGTCCAGAATCGTGCATGAAGCGGCAGAAGTACGATTCCGCGTTTTTTCCCAAATCCTCGTTGTTTCGCGTACAGAACGGCGGCGCTGTAATTTCACACGGCAAACAAGAAGTAACGATAAAAACTAGTAATACTGCTCTGACTTCGTTCATGACGCAAGAAGATATGACGAGATACTTTTTGTGGCATTTAATTTAAATATACGTTTTATATTTATTTGTAATTTGTTTTTGTTCATTCAGTCCGTCTCTCACCTTCCAACCATCATCACGCTTGTCTGTTCTCCACTTATCTAGTCACCAGTTCATTTCTCGCGGACGCATAGGGTAACGTTAGTACAAAATTCTGTGCTTCTATTCATCGCATATCATTTACATAATCGTTAATTCCANGGGTAACGTTAGTACAAAATTCTGTGCTTCTATTCATCGCATATCATTTATATAATCGTTAATTCCGAAGTCGATTGAATTTTACGTGGATTTATTATGGATATATTTATTAGTACCTTTCATTGTTATAAGCTTTGTATTAGATTTATATCGTAATACATGAGTGTATCGTAATCTGTCTATAATAATGTCTGTCGAGAATGCACGCAGTCTGCGTGTGAAAATCGATTAATTAAATTGTCGGTTGATTAGATTGGTTTTTCCAGGCGTTAGGGTTTCGCTGGCGACGGATCTGACGGGTTATTTTGAAAGCAATTACCCTTTCGGGAAAAGAAAGGATCCGTTAGAATATAAAATTAGAAAGTATACTTAAAATAGTGTGTCGGTCGCCTTTTGAAATCGGACGGTGCACACACGTTCCTTGGCGCTTCCTCCTCGCGCGAACGTATCTGCTCGGGAGAGAGAAGAGAAGATACATTTAGAAGTTTCACGGCTGACTGATAAGCGCAGAACTCGTCATTTACCATTTCCGTGCAGCGACTGACTTTGTACAATACGTGTAAGAGATCTGCATTGGTAGAACCAGAGTGACCAGTTTGAGGACGGGAGCCAACGAGAATCTGCCCCTCCAGTTACGCACACTATCGCACCGTATCTGTGTGTCCCGAGTTCGGCTCCACTTCGGATTAGTAAAGAGAGAAGGCGAAACATCAGTCGTTGTCAGTCGGTTGCGCGCAACTTGGATTTTTGTATCAGGAGCAAGAGCGACGGACTGAGTTTTGCCTTCTCTCTCTACTAATCCGAAGTGGAGCCGAACTCGGAACACACGGATACGGTGCGATAGTGTGCGTAACTGGAGGGGCAGATTCTCGTTGGCTCCCGTCCTCAAACTGGTCACTCTGGGTAGAACACGCATTCGCAGTTAGGGGTTTCCTTGCGAAAGCCACTTTCCAATTCGCTTTCCTTATAAATTCGCAAATCAGGTTCCTTATTTTAGTCGTCTGTATATTTATTTTTAAGGTTTTTTCTTGATAGTTTTTAACACTATTTCTACTTTTGAAATTTTCGCCTAAAATTATTATCATTATTTTAATCGTTTCTCCTCAATTTAATTAATTAATTTAAAAACCAGTATAGGAAAAGTCGAGGATCTAATTGAGGGGAAAATATTAAACTAATAATACTAATTTTAAGCAAAAATTAAAAACAAAATAGTGCTAAGATTCTAAAACTCTGAAATATTCATAAAGGACATATACATAGAAATATTCGTAAAAGTAGTTCAAGAAAGAGTAAATTGGGAAGTGACTTTTGCCTTCTGCCTTGTGCGGGCATCTTTGGTTCTGCCCTCAATGAGGTAGAATATTGCCCTATTTGAGCCCTTCATTGCATAAATAGATTAACTCCATAAAATGAAAAATGCGGAAATGCGATGAAATGATGTGCATTGGTTTTCAAAATTCCTTTCATAATATAAGTTCAAATAAAAAATATTGTCATTAAATGGTGTTAACCTTTTATGTTCGAAAAAATTTGTATAAATTAAAAAAGGTATGATTATACCAAGTGCTTTTACACTTAAATTTAAGATTTTTCCAAAAGTGGAGTTAATCGATTTGTGCAGTGAACAGCTCATTTAATACTTGACGTATGTAACGGATTTTAGTGCCATTGCTTAATACCACAAATTGGGAATCAAAGGTACCGTTCGTACACTCTCCCACGATATTTACCTAATAATAATATTTTTTTATGCACAAACTGGCCGATACCAGGGAGAAAGAAAAAGACAGTATAACAGTATAACGCTTCGAGTATAGGTCATATGTATATACAATAACATGATAGTTTACGTCGAAGAAGTGTGAAACATATATACTACCGTACATAAATACTACCATTACTATCTACCTTGTTCATAGTCTTCTTCAAATCAACGATTTAATACTATTTCTACCAAGTATCAAAAGACATCTCTTGAAAATTTCCCTTAAAATTATTGTCATTAGCTTAATCATTATGAATTATATTTTGTAGCCTATTTTGTGATTCCGATTTACTTGCTCTGAAAAAATATCACAAAATATGCCACTTTTTATTTGCCCCTAGAGTGCAGGAGTACAGGAAAAATAAAAAATTTAATTCAGGAAAAACTATTAAACTAATAACAATAATAATTTGAAGTAAAAGTTCGAGGTGTCTTTTAACACCTGAAATAGTGTTAACTGCGTGAAATACTGAGTAATAGAGCATTATCGCGTTTACTCATTCAATCTATTAGATAATTTTATCGAGTGAATTCCTATTAACCAAAAAACAAAAGATTCTAACATAAATTCGCTTCATCCAGGTAAACGTTTCGCGTTTCCGACTTTCGATCAGATCGGACACTCGTTGTCCCTTCTTTGCGTTTACTTTTATACAATTAAATTACTCTTGTTCCATAAGAGCATCTTTCCATATACGATAGTATATTTCTAATAGGAAAGTATAACTAAGTGGCCGGCGTTGTGAATATTTGTAAAAAAAAAGGAAAAAAGAAGGAGACGATCGTGGGGGGATGTTGAGGTGGCACACGCTCGTGATCACGTTTCTCTCAGGTATTTAGCGTGTCTGTAATCTGTGTAATAAATAATTCAGAGACCTTCTCCTTCCGCAAGGTAGTATACGATGTAAGCCAGGATACGATCTCGTGTTTCTCTTAGAAGCTTCCTCCGTAATCGTAATTTTCATCCTGTTTGAGAATTCAGAAAAAATCCATTAAACACACTCGTAGAGAAAATAAAAGTCATTGCACGAACGTGCTTATGATCGTGAGAATATAGACTGGCGAGAAAAAAACGTTCATACAGTATTGCAAATTTGTTTTTACATTTTTTTAATCAGTTTGAACCGAAAGTCTGATACAACAGTTATTAATTAAATTAATAAATCGTCGATTCCTGCACGTCAATAAATTAACGTCTAAATAGCGACGCAGAGGTTTTTCAAACGTTCTCAGAAACAGTTCCCAAGGAACGATTTTACCATTCTGTTTTTTTACATCTCATCTCCGACCGTACGGATGAGGCATTCGCGATGAACCGGTAAAAGTAGACTAAGAGAAGAATTTCAAATAAAACACGAAACCATAAAAGTAACATTGAACTCTCGTGCATCCTGTTACGAAACTATACTTCATTTTTAATGTCGGTAGAGGAATATGTAAGCAACGTACGCGTGTCGCTTTTCGAGAAAGAACGTGACAGGCGTAACATTGTGTTTTATTCGAAAGCGAAACTACGACGAAACAGTATTAGAAAAAGAAGAAGAAGAAGAAGAAGAGGCGGGGGTGAAGTTTAGACCCGATGATCGGGCGAACGTCCACCGCGATTTTCACAAATTACGTAACGACCGGTGTATCTCGCATCGTATCTCAAATGCTGGCTAGGCTGATTGTCTTAATTTATCCTAAGGTTACGCGCGACAATTCAGGAAAATACGAAACGAAGGAATTGAGAAGACGTGCGTTTTATTATGGAAAGAGAGGAGAGAATGCCGATGCGAGAAAGTGGACGCGTGTATGATATATAGCGAGTTTCGGAGTGCGATCAGCAGAGGCAGTATTGTTACACCGTTGATCGTTATATGTGCATAAAAAGCTTCAGAAATAAAAGAAATCTGAATCCCAATGCGACGTGTTTCCCTACTGACAAAATAAATCTATATTGTAATTTTCGATACAAGAGGGTAAAGCTCGTGTTTCCCGCATGGCGAACCCCTACGTCAGATTCTCAATCCCGAACGTCAAACGCGTCGCTTTCGAGACAGAATTTTGCAGCTGGGAGCTCGAACGAGTTTCACGTGTGACGCGAAAAGACGCCGCCGCGCTCTCGGACATCCTCGGGGACGAAGAACTGGTCCACCCACTGGGAATTCCAGATTTTTCCATCGGGCGCCGAGCACGGGGAGGAGGAGCATGGGAAGTAAGCGTGGTTTCGATCGATTCGCGTCGATCTCGATCGGGAACGATCCTTATCAAGAGTCGGGCGACGTGTAGTACAAGCCGTGTACAAGCCTCTGCTGGATTTACACTTAATGAACATGCAGCGAAGAAGAAATCGGCAGCAGCGTTTAAGGACGTACAAGTGAAAAGGTACTAATTATTTTCACTTTTTTTTATCTTCAACGAAGCTTAATGAGAATCTTTTTAGCGTGTCGAGTCAGCCTTGACCTTGCAACAACGTCTTTTGAATTCACGTCATTTTGAACGGCTTTTTTTTAATTCGTGCCTTTTATTCTCGCCCCATATTCGAAGCCGGTGTTCGTATTCGAAACGCGTATTCCTGAACAAATTGTTTTCTTCCCTCGACACGATTGCGGCCGTCGTAAACAGCGCACGTACAACAATAAATTCGAACGCGCACGCAAATACGACGATGTTTATGAGTAACGCGTTTCACTCGACCGAGGAGATGTTAGGAGCCGCGGGAATAAAGGGAAAAGGCTGTCCGACATTATTCACTGTTTATTTCCCTACGGCTTAATCCCTTCATTAAACGGCGACCACTCGACGACCGATTCCTATCTCATTACCCACGTTCCCGGCCATTAGTCATCCCGGCGATCCTAAGACGTAATTATAATCTTCCGCCATTTATTTCTCCCGGAGCATCCACGCGGCAGGTTCTTCGAGATTACATTCTTTCGTAGTGATATATGTACGTATCATAAGCAATTTCCTATCCGTTGTGTATATCCACAAGTTTATGGACTTGTTTGTCGAGTTTCACTTCCAAATCAAGCATAATCTTTTCATCTACTCTAATCAATCTCGAGTAGCGAGTAAAGTAACAATTTTTCATATTAATACAGGATTTACCCGAAACGAGTCAATCTGGCTCAAACATTGAAATCGTAAGAAATTTATTCAAAATCTTTACATGGGCCGTTTATTTTGAAAGTGGTCTAGGTCCAGTTTTCAAAAAAATCAAGCTAGCTATTTTAATATTTACATTTCTGCAAAAACAGAGAGATTTTACAAAGAAAAAAGTAGCTAGTTAATAAAATAATTGAAATTCTTATTTTGAAAGTGGCTTGAGTCCCATTTGGAGAGTTTTAAACGGATATGGATATATGAGTTCTGTTTTTAAAATCAAGGGATGCGGTAGTGACTCAAAGACAAGTTTGATTTTATGACTTACTCGAGTTGGTTTCCTCAGGCATTAATATTATTATTAATTTATAGGATAAAATTATTTCGGATAAATACTCAAGCTTGCCCAGTTTTATTGAAGTACATTTTTACACAGATTTTTTAATTACATTTAACACAGACTACTTGGTCTAATCCATAAGTTTTTTCATATACACAACAAAATCTTAAATGTCAAATTGACTCGCATCGGGAATCTAGTATTACCTAGAATTCATCAACAAATTCGCTACTTATGAGTCAAGAGACCAGACTCCGTTTGACTGCGAAGCAGGAGATAGATGAGATTAGGCGAGGCGAAGCGTGCCGTTTGACTCGCCGCTTCGCGGGTCTCGATTTGGTGGAGGAACGGCGGCGGCGTCGGCCGGATGAAATCGCGCGACACGCTTAATTCACCGCTGCTCCTCTGTTCTGCCATTAGCACAGCTGGTAGCTTGGCCGGGAGTAGCTGGTAACAAAAGCGCGAACGCTTTAACGAAGCACGAAGAGAGAAGGTATAGCAGCAGCGGTGCGCTGTCTGCTCTTTCGGCGAGGTAAAATTAGAGGTGGGTCGCGGCGGCAATTATTAAAATAGAAGAGAGAGTGACCGGGAGTGAGTCAGCCGCGAGGTGGAAATGCGCGAAATCTATTTGTCGACCGGGCCAGCTGGACCCGATCGAGAGGATTCGCGCGATTCCCGGGTCATTGCCATCTTCCCGCCGTTTTATTTACTTATATACTAAAGCCCGCGTAAAAGCTCTCCTCCCCCTGGCATTTACTGTTGACTTTGGCCGTGGACTCGTAAGGGAACAAATCATAGTAAAGACGCCGCGTGTAACCAGTTATCAGTTTCATCTGATTCCAAACGCAACGCGTGCGACGTGACTGGAATTTACGGACGTTCATTGGAGCATCGCGTCGCGTCGCCGCTTCGAGCTGTTGGTAAGACGTTACGTTACGGTTAGTGGCTCGTTAACCCCTTGACTGGTGGGGTGTGAGTCGCGCCGGACGCAAATAGGATTTTCACGGGAAGCGTCAGGTCGATCTTACTCTGATTTCAGGAAAGTTCATCCCCGACCACAAACAACGGCCAGTAAACATATTTTGGTAATACCTACCCTTTCAGCATGTCAAAACTATTCTTGAAGGCTATTAACAGAAAATAGCTCCAGTCCCTTCGTATTTCAAGCATGTACGAGCAACTAGGACTTTTACAGGTGATGGAGGATCAGGTCTTCCCCTGATTTTAGGAAACTTGATCCCCGACCACAAACAGAAGTAAGTATATTTTCATATCCTTTCAGGATGTTCGAAGACCATATAACTATTCCTGTAACATTCTGTATTACCAGAGAATACCCCCAGTCCCTTTGTACTCCAAGTATGTAACCGTCGCGAGTAATCAGACACCGTGGTTCGAAAGAACAATGCCGTGTCGTCTTAACCCTGGCAGTCGAGGCTAAGGTTACTTTTCNTCAAGCATGTACGAGCAACTAGGACTTTTACAGGTGATGGAGGATCAGGTTGGTCTTCCCCCGATTTTAGGAAACTTGATCCCCGACCACAAACAGAAGTAAGTATATTTTCATATCCTTTCAGGATGTTCGAAGACCATATAACTATTCCTGTAACATTCTGTATTACCAGAGAATACCCCCAGTCCCTTTGTACTCCAAGTATGTAACCGTCGCGAGTAATCAGACACCGTGGTTCGAAAGAACAATGCCGTGTCGTCTTAACCCTGGCAGTCGAGGCTAAGGTTACTTTTCAACCATACTATCCCATCGAAAAAAAGATGCCTCTCCTACACGAAGACGGTGCGGCGGTGGTCATTTCTGGAGCAAAGCTTCGAGTATGTCGTCCGGATCTTCTTATACCTGGGACGAAAGCACCATTGCTGACTAATCCGCGTCTGGACCAGGCAGGCTGGTTTTAGGACCCGAACCGAAGGGTCTTATTCAGGGCCAAAGATCCGCGAACTGAATAGCCTGTTTCTCCGAAGTACAACCGCGTGACGTCACTCGCCTCTTCCCTGTCACGTTCTTCCTGCTTTCGGCGGCCGTCGAAAGAAAACAAGATCACCACGGCTTGCCGCGATTATGTGACTCACGATTTCGGCAAAAGTGGATCGGCTCCCACCGTGTGGAAAATAATTTTCACTTTCCTCGATCCACTCTCGCGCGCTTGCNCGTCACTCGCCTCTTCCCTGTCACGTTCTTCCTGCTTTCGGCGGCCGTCGAAAGAAAACAAGATCACCACGGCTTGCCGCGATTATGTGACTCACGATTTCGGCAAAAGTGGATCGGCTCCCACCGTGTGGAAAATAATTTTCACTTTCCTCGATCGACTCTTGCGCGCTTAAGTCACTCTCTCGGCGCTTCCTTTCCCGATTCACGTTTACCTACGCCGACACGCGGCTCGCGGTAATGATCGTAAAACGATCTGCGTGAAAGCTCCGCTCCGCGATCCCGTATCTCGTTCGCGGTTACGTAAGATCAGATGAAAACTCATTAACGCGCTAATTGAGCGATAATTGTGCAACTTTCCATNGGCTCGCGGTAATGATCGTAAAACGATCTGCGTGAAAGCTCCGCTCCGCGGTCCCGTATCTCGTTCGCGGTTACGTAAGATCAGATGAAAACTCATTAACGCGCTAATTGAGCGGTAATTGTGCAACTTTCCACCTAAGCCTCCTATTACGACGATATTCTATCGCGACATATTTACATCTCTCGCGACATATACGACGTAGTCAGAAGTCACGTCCATTTCTTTGGTCATAATTATTTATCCAATGCTCAAAGCGGTGCGTTCGTTCTTGTAAAAAATTCTTTATTCCGCGAGAGCATCTGGAGACCGAGTAGAGGCAAAAGTTGCGAACGCGTCCCTGACCCTTACCCGATCGACTTCTTTTCAGCCGGTGGGGCGTGGGGCCCACGGGGCCTCGCTTCGTCCCGTCCCACCTTCCGGAGGTACCTTTCGAGCCGAGCAACCTGCCCGGCGCGTTCCTCTGATCTCCCTCGGCCCAGCATCCACCGAACCCTCCGTCTTCCTCTCGTTCTCCTCTTTCTCTATTTCGAACGCGCGTCGTCCGTCTCCGTCCGGTCGCCGTCCGCGGCTATAAGCATGTTTCTTTCGCGTTGGTATCGCGGCATGCATGGAAGGGGCCAGAGGCCGAAGGAGAAGGAGAAGAACCAGTCGTGAACCAGAACCGTCGGTCCTCAGAATCTCCCAGTCACCTCTTCGAGTCTGTGCGGGGACCAGCGCGTGGATCCGTTCCGATCGCGCGGTTTGCGGTATCCAACTGAACGTCTCTCCCCCGTGCTGTAACTGTACGATCGAGGAAAGAGGGTGCACCGAGGATGGCGCAGGGGACGCCGGCCGACGACGCGGAGGATTGACAGGTTGGTGAGAGCCGATTTCGAGTTCCCGCGAATGAACGTTCTAGCGAAAAACCGGTCCGCGATCGTTCGCCGCCACCCCGTTCGTGACATTGCTCCGAAATAAGTACTACCGGCAACGAACCGGTACCGCGTTCAATTGGTTCTATTAGTATTTATACACGAATGTACACCACATTAATAATTTTCGAATTATGTACGATCTTGTAATCTCGATTTTAACACGACGTTTCTTAATCGAATCGCTTTACATTTATTTTTATTTCATAATAAATTTGATGTAACGAGATTTTATCTAATTTGCGAATTTTATTAAGATTCCTTTCTTCATTCGTATTCCATTATTCCATCGTTATTGTTCGCCTTAGAATAAAAATTCTGAATGGACTCGTTAGCGATCGATCTCGATGTGAGATGCCGGGTTAATTATGACCTGAACTGGGTGGTCGCGTTGGTAGTATCGGGAAATTCTGTCTGGAAACGCGTAGGAGATTCTCGATGTAAATGCTCTTCGAAGGACAATAACGGCTGAAAAGCGTGGGCCATGGTAAATTATTCGTAGCGAAACTCCGCGGCTCGATAAATCTCGTGTCAGAGTTAATGCGACATTAAATGATGAACTGACTACGCAGAGTTCGGGAGCCAATCAATTTTCACCATGAATGTACGAAGGATAATAATTAGATATTCAATTATTTAACGGGACGTTTAGGGAGAATTAAATAATTACGTAGATTAGTCTTGAAATTTAGAATGTTTAAATATCAGGTTTATTTAGAGATATTTAAATGTTAGGTTTATAGAAATTTATTAGGCTATTATTAGGTTTAGAAATATTTAGATTCATAGAGATTTATTAGACTAATTTAGAGATACTTGAATATTAGATTTATAAGATATTTTTTACATCAAATATAGCAGGACATAATTAAAAATTTATGGAGACAACTGAATATTTAGATAGATTAGATTAGAATATTTAGAATACTTACATATTATATTTATTTATAGGTATTTAAATACAGTAGATTTATAGAGAGATTTATTGGATTATTAAATCCAGAGATATCTAAATCAATATTTAAAAATGTAATAATTTGTAAGATATTTTATACATTAATTACGTGGGAATGCAATTAAAGTTTCGATGCATAATGAGCAGGAATCATATTACTTTGGCAAATGAATTGCATTAATAACGGTGGCGTACAATGATTGACATTCGATATTAGAGAAACAAACGAGAGGATGATAGAATAATTTTCGATGTTTAATTAATTGATCCGCCCGGTTATTCAACATCCATTGAACTAACCATTCTGGAGCAATTCGGGGCGCGCGTAAGGGCCGACGAACGCGTTCATTAAATGCCTCTTCCACGTCTAAACGGCGACAATGTATGAGTTATTAAGAATACTTATTTCATACGTGCCGTGTACCAACTCGGGACACGGTTTCACGTGCAGCACGAGAGGAGTCAATAACCTGGCTAGCCGACCCCGGAGTACAATGTAAATTCGCGATAAAGGTACGATAAACTTTGGTATGATGAACTCTGACGTTTCGACGTTAACCCTTTGCTCCCCGCTGGCGCCGCCGTTCCAACCACAATTGTTACTCTGTCGTTCGACTTATCAATGGAAACGAACAAAATAATTTAGCTTTTATTAATACCTAATTAATCTAATCGCTGTACAAGTCGTCGTTAAATCACATGTACGTCCGATTGCATAAAAGAAGTACGGGAATCGACTGACGACATTTTCGCATTATGCGATTAGGATCAATCAAGGAACTAATCGACGCTTCTGTTTTTCCCCCGATCCGAGAATATCGATTCGTCGCTCAGTGATTTTATCCAAATTTAAAGCGTGATCTAACGAGCTCGACGGTCACATATATGTATATACCTGCGAGTTTTTTACCGGTTGCTCAAACGTATCACACCCACGCCGCCCCGCTTTGCATATCGCGTTCCGCTATTTCTCCGTGTTTACGAGCGATTCGATCGCCGGTTACATTCCGCACGCGCGTACTCTCGTGGAAACAAGTGGACCCGGCTCCGGTATACCTGCGTGGAAATTCAACGATAAGACACGCTCCCTTTGTCGCTACCGGCCAGATAAAATTGCGTCCAAATTCATAAGCGCGTGCATTACGGAAATAGCTCGCTAGCAACGTGTCTGTTATTTAATGCAAATATCGGTGTATGTAATTTACGCGCTTCGAATTTTAAGGATGCACGTGTATACGTACCTAAAACAATTCTGTACACAAGCAAGTATAGCCCTAGTGGCATTTATCGTTGGCATATTTGGGCCAACATTGTCACATTCCAAGTGTGAATGTATATTAAAATTAACATGCGCTTTAAATTTTTTATAAAAATCGGCAAAATCTTTCCGGACAAGCCAACATATCGCGCATAAGTCCTTAAACGTGATCTAATACTGGAGCGCGCTAGTAGCTGGTGTTTATTTATGGACACCGAAATGAGATACAAGCGAGAGTCATACACGAAATAACTTACACATGTAGTTAATTTAAAAGAGATACTATATNTACGTACCTAAAACAATTCTGTACACAAGCAAGTATAGCCCTAGTGGCATTTATCGTTGGCATATTTGGGCCAACATTGTCACATTCCAAGTGTGAATGTATATTAAAATTAACATGCGCTTTAAATTTTTTATAAAAATCGGCAAAATCTTTCCGGACAAGCCAACATATCGCGCATAAGTCCTTAAACGTGATCTAATACTGGAGCGCGCTAGTAGCTGGTGTTTATTTATGGACACCGAAATGAGATACAAGCGAGAGTCATACACGAAATAACTTACACATGTAGTTAATTTAAAAGAGATACCAAGCACGCTGCTCTAGATAGATATAGACGTGTTCTGTTCTGTTTAGGCGATTGGAATATAATAGGTCAATTAGAAGTTTAATGATAGCTGCATGGCATTACATGTACCATGAATTCCATTTATGTATTCATTTATATTATTTTGTCGAATTAATCTTTACGATTGCGAAACATTGTCGCTATTCGGAGAAACTGACGAGTACACACGACCGACAGATTAGGCACGACCATAAGAATTCAACGTGTTAATTTTTTAAACATGCAACGACGAACTTGTATGGCCAGTTACATCAGATTTTAATTATTGCTGGATTTAAGGATTTTTAATGCAATTATAGGCAATTTGCAGGTAAAAGATAATGTCAGGAAACTTAAATTATTAATAGATTCCCAGATTTTTAATGCAATTATAGAAAATTTGCATTTAAGGAAATGTACATATCTATCATATATATAATTACATTCTACATCTAAAAACTATCAAAACTGTGTATTAGAATATAAGAAATTATGCATTAAAAATTCCTTACAACAGATCGAACTATTTTATAAACCTAATTCCTTAAAAATCATTTTCTCTATAAATTCATTGCTTCAAATACTGTACACGGCTTTTCATCAGTCTTAAACTTTTAGCAGAGACCTTACAGCTCGTACAACCTTAATCCAGGTATCAGTTATTTGTTGTCACCCCGCGCTCCTACGAATTGACACGTCGGAGGTACTTTTAAATCGCGATGACAGCGACGATATTTATAATACGAT
>SMSR01009048.1:0-16809 GCA_019453355.1 Ceratina japonica | reverse complement strand
CATAAAATTGAGTACGTCCTTAAAAAAATTTATTATTTTTAATATAAATAATTATATAATTTTTAAATAAAAGGAATACAATAAAAAAAATTTTATTAAATTAATTTTCTGAGAAGATCTACTAGAAAGTATTGTATACATACTATGAGGATAGAGGTCCTACTAGTATATGTCATATTTTAGACAAATTGTATAACGAATGCTAGCACATTTAAACAAAACGTGCTGTAAGTCCAACTCATCTACTTTGCATAATAATAGCAGCATAATGTAAGCATATTAGCAGAACAGCTGTACCATTTCCGGTAGCTTCAACTCCGAAAAGTGAATTACGCCACTATGCCTTTTACCTCTTTATATAGTAATCGAGCTTTTCAATGAGAAAAAACACGCGAGCAAAGTAGCAACGGTGGATGCTAGTAATACTATATAAAGACAATTATACATAGAATGCACACAAGCATATTGTAAATGTACTTTCACTACCGAGATGAAATATGAAATAAATAACTAATGCTACAAAAATCGCGATTCCTTTATCATTGTGTGAAAGCGGTTTTATCAACATGACGCAATAGAATCGGAATATATCGAGCGCGTTAATTACGCCGTGGAGAATCGATCCGGAAAACGTTTCCATTCGCGTGGGTGGCGGGAGAGGAGAAGCGATTCGGGAGTTTGAAAAATATGCCGGAGATCTCGCGTCGACACGCCGCACAGCGGACAGGCAATCAGAGTTACTCCCTTACTCATTGGAATAGCTGCGAAACCAGGTCAATGAAAGTTAAAGATCCGAACGCTACCACGACCGCGAACTTTTTTAACTAACACACATCCGTCAAACGGTTCGTCTTACGTGAATCAGAAAAATTTATATTTTCTTACATCATTGAAGATGAATTCAAATTAGGACTTTCGGTCATAATACTTTTGAATCGAAATATAAGTCAGTAAAAAGATTAGTTAAGCATGATTATTAACACTTATTATATACGTTTTTCCGACACGTTAATTGTGTGAAACATGCAAAATTTTAAACATCAATTCAGTCTCCTCGCAGGGAAATCAAACTATTTTAGAAAAAATTTGTATAAACAATTTTTATAATACACTAAGCAATATTTTTTATCTGGACATAAGCTAACCACTGCAAGAGTTAATACAATTACGTTGAAAAGCGCAATTTGTTGAGCACCTACGATGTCCAATAATATTATCGCACACCAACAAACTCATGTATAAACGATAGCATGGATCAATAAATAAAAGCTGTGAAAAAAATTAATTTTTGGATAGGAAAGATTAGTGGTAGCTCGTAAACTGTATGATAGAGGACAGTTTTCATCAGTGACCAAACGTTCCTTATTTATGCGAAATGCATCCCGAATTTCTGACATCTTTAATGCGAATGTTCGCGTTACATTACGAACCGTATTCATCAGACTAACGTATTACGGCAGATCCGGTTAATGACAGATGTGATCTATGTTTGACTAACTCCATTAGTAATATCCTCACGCTTGGCACGCGTCCCTTCGGTGTTTAATGATTAATCAACCAGTTAAGGGGTACGTCATCCTCCATTTGCCTCGCAACACTATCAGTCATGATTTTTTATAGCTTGATATGAAATATTTAACGAGCCACAATAATCTTACTTAATATAATTTCCCTAATAATTAAGCTACAAATTTTTATGAAAAATAACATTCCAATGTCAATTAAAAAGTACAATGCAAATTATGGTTACCTTTATCGTTCAAAAGTTATGACGCGTGCGTATATACATCAAATTTTGCTGTAAATATATTTAATAATAATAGAAATATATACAAATCAAAGTTATGTGCACATATTCTATCCCGTATTCTTCAAACAACTTTTATTTTATGTCAACTGAGATTTATCAATGAAATAATACGTCATCTGTCATCGTCATCGATCGTTGCAAATGTCAAGGTAACGCGTCATCGCACGATCATTAAACTTCGAATGAAATCAAAGGTATGTAGACCGTGACGCAACACGGCTACGCGAGATGTAAAAGGTGATGCTAGTGCTAGATTTGCTAGAACGTGGAACTGCGCGAAATCGATGGCAATCCGACGGATGGTGGGCTGGTTGCTCGAGGCTGTACGGACGACAGACGTTCCCTCGATTACTTTCTTCTCCGCGATACCCACGAGCTTTTCCCACTCGATGCTTCGTGAGAGGGCCTAGCAATCCGAGCGAATGCAACGGTAACGAGACCAATGTTGCCTCTTTCTCATTCGGCTGTTATTCAATTCCCATTTACCTTTAATTTAACCCATTTGCACGATACTTTGCTGACCATAAATATTATACCATTTCATAACAGAATTGCTGTAATAGTTTACACATTATTTGATGTTATGGTTCGTATAATGACTTCCATAATATTTGATAAAATAATTCATATTCATGCTACATTTCCTATAATGGTTGTTGTTATATTTAACACAGTAAATGATACAGTGTTTTATCTGATAATTGATATAATGTTTAATACAATACTTTACATAATAATAACTGATATAAATATAGGCGAATACTATACTATTATGTACTGGGTGTGGATCAATAAGAACCATCGTTTAAATTGAACAATTATTTACTGATTTGATAAAAAAAGTCTTCCTGTGCATTTATCATAAAACAATATTTATTTCTTAGATGATGTTTAACAATTTCCCAACGCTGTATAGAAAGATCAATTTATGCTAATAGTGAAAGTGGGTTAAGAAATTGACAAAAAAAACTCACAATGTACTTGATCCAAATCAGAAATTTTGAAATTCACGTTTATCTTGATCTCGTAAGTTTTTTTAACAATTTCATGTAGAATAGCGCGGTCAATAATTCTCAGAACTGTTGTATATGTTTCTAGAAAAATATTTTCTCTCAGCAACCCGAGAAACATTTCTATTTACACTTTCATCGTTATACGATTTCCAAAAAGCGTCGAGCTAGCACGAAAAGCACGCCGAAAACCTTAGCAATTTCCTTTTACGGAAAGTACGGCAATGCAAATCCAAGCCGAAATCTCGCAAGGTTAGAACGTCGTCACAGTTTCTCGAGCGTTAATAGAAGCCGTCAAGGCCGCGGTGAATTGACGAAACCCGTCGGGATCGCTTTTCGCCTTCCTCATCAAGCATTCTCAACGCGAAACGACGTCAAGTGGCGCGCCTCCGCAACGCGAAACGCGGCAGGAACCGAAAGCGAGTTTTTCTAAAGTTCCTGATCCGTGAAACGCAGCGATTAAGCGATTTATAAGTGCAGCCTTCTGCGTGCCACGTACACCGCCTTCTCTTATTTTCCTTTCCTTCCTTTCCTTATATTTTTTTCTTTCTCCCTACCATCGAACTGCCCTTTAACCCCGTGCGGTGTCTCCACCGCCTGCGGCGTCATCACGTTTATTCCCTTAACGAGACTTCCAGGTAGGTATCTCGGATTACCTTCACCGTTCCCGGCCCAACATAAATGCGCCTCGTAAAGCCGACGCCTAGAAGCGAACGAGCGAGTCGGCCGCTCTTTCACGCTCCCGGATATGCAAATCTAACCGGAGTGCCTCGTTGGACGTATTGCGACTTTATGCCCTCATAGCTCTTAATTGAGCGATTTGCTTAAATTATACCGAGAGTGTCATCAATTTTCCGGAACAATCCGCCTTCACTTTCTGATGATAAAATGTCATATCTACTGTTTCCTTTCAAAATGTGTCGCGTATTATCAATTGTGTAAACAGATTTAATCTAAAATACTTGAAATAAATGTTTCAATTAATGTGAACGCTGAAAACTGATTTTACTTTAGACAACGTGTAATTTCAGCTTCAAATAGCTTCCTGAATTCCTAACTCAACCCCTCTTTTTTGGACCCTCGCGAACAAGCAGGAAAACAATATCTCCCGAAGCTCCACGCACACGGTTGCGTCTCAGATGTGAAATTACTTTAATTAAAAGTTCCGGTAGCCGCACGATCCGCGATTAAACGGGGAGCGATAAAAATCCGCGGAACGGCGAATCCCTGAATCGAGAAACTTTCTTTAAAACGGTAGATCGCTCAGATAAATTCCGACGAGGCCATCAATTTCATGGACACGCATTCATGCCTCGCGTTTCCGCGCACGACTTTCCACCGAAAGCAGGGAAAAGTGTTTACCCTGCGTTTTACGTTTCGCAGACCGTAACCAACCCATGAACGGCTGCACGCGAGGAACGCGAGCTTGTAATGCGAAACGAGAAAGAAGCGGAGTCCGCTTGCAGAAACCATAGCAAAGTGCATTACGCTTTGGAGCTTCTATCTTTGAAACGTCTTTGCAAAACTATTTGCGTTTTTAAAATGATTTTGTTAGAATCGCGTTACAAACATATTTTTAATATTCTTGGAATTTTTTTTTATTATCCCTTGCATCGATTCATCGTCGACTTGTAAAATGTACGTAATTCGTGTAAATTTAATTTACACGAATTACACAATTAACGCTTGACTTATGATTCAAATAGATTAGTAGAATTTTATACAGATCATAAATTCAAGATAAAACGAGACATTCTTTATTAGATGAATGTTTCTTATTTTTATCGGGGCAGATAAGTAATAAGCATCGAATTATAGGATTATTATTGATCATTGCATTACATTAATAATAATCCTATAACACGTCGTATAAACGCGCAAGTAGATGGAAAAAAATTAGAGTGTCATGATGCAAATATGGTTGGCTGGTCGAGGCACACCGTGTATGTCCCTTTGCATTTCATGTGGAAAAACAACAAGCGAATGAGCGAACGCACACGTAACGACGGCGATGTCAGATACAAATTTTACGCGCGCGTAAATCCGCGTCCAGGGAGAATGTCGCGAGACACGCTGCTAATTACAGCGGGGCGCGGCGGGATGGAAAGAAACGGTCGAAAAACTTGATTACGTCCGAGGGAAGAGGTGTCGGTGCCACCGTTTCCCTTTTTATCGTTGAATATTCATACTCTTACGTTGACGTAGTTAATATTAACCCGTCGACGAGTCGATTGGAGAATACATTAAATCGAGAAAGTTTGTAGAAGATTTTATCGCGTAGAAATATTATGCATTTGATGTATTCATGTTGCATAATTGATTTGGACATGGACAAAGTTAGAAGTAATAATTATTCTTGAAAAGACAAAACAAAAAGAAAACGAACCCTGTCATTGTTTGATCAATTCAACACTAAGCATCATGCAAGAAGTAAGGGCATCTATGATAAATACGAGTATAATAACAAAATCTGTGGAAAATATATTTATAAAATTATAATTACGAAAACAGATTATATAAAAATTTTTTTCACTATAGTTTCTTTAAAATAAATTTGTTTTTTTTTTAAACACCAATTTTGATGTTTGAGTCAAATTCATTTCTGACAAAATAGGTATACACCCAATATCTGGCAATCTAGTGTTAAAGATAAAAGATATCTTCATTGAGAAATTCAGAACTATCATTCAATCGAAACGTGGTAGAGGATACGGTTCGGATGAAATCAGAATGGAAATTGTGGTGCGTGATCTCGAACAAATGAACCATTCACTGTTCCCAAAGTGAAAAAGGACCAAATTACACGGTACGTTCGAGATGTCCTGAGGGATCATCAATCTGGATCAGAATCACTCCACTACAAGATATCGATCTAACGCTCTCGTAGATTTGTTATGCAACTGCGTTCAGCTTTGCAGCATAACGTATTATAATGCTCGTCACAATCGATGCTGCTTTTGTTGGTTCATTAAACAATTGTATTTATGAACACAATAATATAAAAAGGATTTTTTAAATTTACTTTTAATCCACCTTGATTTATAATACTAATATTTAAAAATAAATATTAATAAGTAAGTATAAGTATTAATAAGTAAAATAATTAATGCAACGAATAAAAATGAATCGAATAGAGTGAAAATTCTGTGCATTTACTCTACGTTCAGCATTTACTATGCCTATGGAAGGTAACACCACCGCTCGAGTTTTGCTTCGTAATCTTCTCTCGCATTTGCATGTGAATGTCCACGTCAAAAGTGTATAATCAGCTCTCTTTATGAATGTTAATTCCCGCATGAATATAAATCATGACGACGTCATTTACGGATAATGGATTAAACTTTCCGAATAAATTTTATCGTTCGAACAATCGTGTACTGGTAAACTCGGATTAAAAGCGTGGGGATGCGAACGATTGTTTACCATTTCGTCGTCGTGTCGGATACGATGACATCGGGTGATTGACACGATACACAATATTTCGTGATATCGTATCGTAAACAGAGCACGTCAATTTCGGGTCTTGACCGCGGCTGATCAAATTTTGTCCAGCACAGGTTGAACGACGGTTCTCGAATTGACCAATATTAAACAGATCGAACATATCTACGTTAGATACGCTGTTAACGAAAAGATTTTTTTTAGATTTTAGTTAAGTTAAAAACAATTATACAAAGTACAAAATCAACAGTATCAAAAGTATCCTTTATTAAAATTTTGCTTCAAACAGCTGCTCTTTTTACACAACGCACGATACAAGTTCGATCTGTCCCGTTCATTCCAAAATAACTGAAAGCGTCTGTTCCCCATCGTTCGCTGGTAAGCAATCTCACCACATCAAAAGAAAAGCCATTTAAACGCAATCGCACCGATCGAACGTTCTCTGCAAGCAACTACGCTAAAAGCATTTTGCATCGCGAACATCAGACAATTAATTAATCGAATCTAAGTCAGTAATTCTGTAAACTCTCACTATTAGATTGCACTCTTCGCTGCGATCATGCAATCAATGACGCGCCCTTTGCTTCCACATTATGTATCCATCTTTAAGGTACCCGCTTGAATTAGATTTTCATACTGCATCAACGTTGTATCATTATGAACGTGCAAGCATTAAGCTATTGTTTTCCCGTTCATGGGACAAGTACGAACTGCCTATAAAAATATCTGACGAAAATATTCCACATTAGTAAACGTCAGGGGTTATTTCGACTTAAAGATTCTATGGAGTCATTTAACAAATTATATAGTCATAATCACACAACAAATCGAACAATCATGAATTTTTTCAATAAAATTATACTTCAAATAAAAGAATAGAAATCATATTCATATATAGAAATAAATTTTCCTTCATTATTTATTCACGTTATATCAAGTGCTCTACTTTTATGAATTTTGCGTACTCAAGGTCACGTGAAAGTCATAATATAAAGTCGTCGAATTCATCTTGACCTCAGCTATCATATAACGACAATAAAAATATATCATTCCATTTAAAAATACTTCGATGTCCTTGAAATCTCAAAAAATATAAATCTGAACAAATTTTTTTGCCCGTCATAATATTTGTTTCTCCGTACCAAGTAATGTCTCTCTTTCACATTTTTTGTATCGTAACAAACAAACGAGATATTTTAGATGCTCGAGTTGTATATATGTGTGTGTAGATCGATATTAAAAGTTATTCTGCTTTAATAAATATAAAAATAGTTTCTATACTTACTGTATATACATACAACTGTGATGTGCAACTAAAATATGCAATAGTGACATAATAGAATGATATGATGCAAGTGAATCATCAGGATCGGAGATAATTATTTATGTCATGATAATTTGTCATGTCTTGATTATGTTAGGTTCAAGTACTATTTGTTTGGCTGTGCTAACACGAGGTGCTAGATTGTAGAATTCAGCCAAGTGCGCAGGAAACATTAATTTTCTTAAAGGAGCAATGATCTAATCCAAGAATCTGTCAAAATCCGGCAACTTTCGGTAAGCTCGTCGATATTTCTAGCAACCAAGGAAACGTTTCCGTTCTGCTGAAAGTATATCGCGGGCACGGAGAAGATGCGCAACAATCCAATCGGCATAGAAGAGATTGGAATCTATCCAAGTCGAACTCCCACGCTTTCCTATCGAGTTTTGACGAATCTACGAAGGAAGTAGTCCGCAGTGCGGGACGATGAAGGAATCCGCGGGGGAGCACGAAAACGATAATGCTGATAACAGCCGATGAACAAAAACCACCTCGTGGTGTCTACTTGTTTGCGTTGCTGATTGCCCAACACGTCTACGCCACGTTTTTCTCGCTTTTTCCACCCTTTCCTCCCTATCTTTTTCCTCGCTGATCAAGTACGACCGCGTTAATGATACACGCTTAATACACAGCTCGTATCCTCTCCTGCCCATCCGCTTTTATTCAGCACGTTAATAATGGCGCATTATTTCCTGAAGCGTGTCCCGATACGTAGACACGACAAATTAAGCCCGGGACCATGATAATCAACGTTGATAGTCGTTTTTAATACATGCTAGCAATCGCGAATCATACGTCAATTATATGGTAAAGCGTATATTGGAGGAAGAGTCATGGTAAAGGATTGAATACAGAAAGCGAAATGTCTATCTAAGTGTGAATAAATTATTCTGTTCAACAATTGATTATATTTCTTAGTTAGTAGTTCTGGAAGACATTTAATCCTATATGTATAGCCTGAATTTTTGTATGACTATAAAAATGTAATCAAATTTATTAGAATAAATATTTTGCTGTCAAGAATTTTAATCTATAACCCGCTATCACCTGAGCCATTACTCGCCTTATCCGTTTTTCTTGTTCCTGTCAGAAGTATTGATAGTAAGTAAATTTATACTAACAAGTCAAACAGGAAATGTAAACCTGCTTAACATCATACAAGTGGAAAAATATCAGCTTTTTTCAATTGAAGTAACTATTGTAAGAGGTTTCCTTTACATTATAATGGAATTAACATGAATACATAACAAGCGTATTCCCTATTTCGTGTGGAAACGGGGGAATGAACGTATTACGTCGAAGGTAGCCAATTATAATTTCTATGGAATCGAAGATTTAGCCATTCAGCTGACGTAACGACCTGCGAACGCTGTTACAATGTCTACAATCTTTTGATAGCGACCTATAGCTACAACGCCGTCTTTGAACAATGTATTTACGTTCTCCTATCGAAAAGTTTGAAAAGCTCGAGCCGTTCAAAAGTTTGACGGCAAACGAAATTAAAGGAGAAAAAGACGGGGAAGGGGGAGGGGAAGGAATCGGGGGCGCGTAAAGGGAAAGCGTGCAAAGCTTGGAAAGGGGAGGCGGGTGTACCGAAACTGGTATTCTTGAAATGCAAAGGGCCCGCTCTATGCTCGAGGGACGGTGAACCTCTCTCATCGAAAATATTCTTCTGATATTTTGTACGCAACTTTTTTCATATAGCTTCCTCGCATACTCGGCCCTGCTTGCCGGTCAGAAATGAAAAATGAGCCCGAACGGTAAATAAATCGCGGAATGACAGAGGGTGCTCTTGCCTGAAAATATGACGAGCAAATATAACGAAATTCCTCCGGTACCGAAATTAATTACTAGCCCGAAGCCTCGGTTAAAGTCATCTCTCGGCCAACACTTTAATTTAAAAGTGAAATGCCAGTCTAGCACAAAAAATTTTGAAATATTCGTTTTAGGAGCGGTTTGAATTATTTAACCCCCTTTAGACCGATGTGATCTTGAAACATATAATACTTGATACACTTGATACATTCTATTGATTTATTTAACACTTTGCCGTACTATTTAACTCGAAAAAATTCGATTTTGTGCATCCTCTGGTCATTTCCCACCTTTTTATCCCTATAACAAACCTTGCACATTCTTGTTGGACGTGAGATTATGATCACGAGTCTGACTCGTGATATCCGTCTTTAGCATGAAATTATGCTCACGAGTTCGACAGTTCATGACATTCATGTTTGATACAAGATTTTGAATTTTTCATTGCGAGATGGACATACGAATCTCATTGTATGACATCTCTATACATATTAAACCTTTGCAGTCGAGAGGTGACTCTCGCTCACCACTTTGTTCGGCGCGGAAATTTGATGCGGAACTATTTATGTTTAGTTTCTTTGAGTTTTAAGTAAAATTACAAAGACTGATGTTTAAGAAGTTATCTTCGTAAAGATATAAAGATATATGAAATGTAAAAAAAAATGTTTTATACGTTAATTTGTGTGTGTATCCATTTTATGTTAGAGACAAGAAATTTACCAAAAATGCAACAAAATATCTCGAATGCAAAGAGTTAATAATAATCTTGATAATCGAATATCGAGACTGACTTGTGATAATGCATTTTGGTACACGCTAAACGAATTTAAACTACAGAATGGGAACGCAATAAACATGATATCTCTTAGTAGTTTAGGAACATTCAATGAACTCTATATCATCAAAGATCCTAGTATAAACGTTTCCCCTGGGATGGAAAGAGTAAAAAGTGGCGGGAGATGAGAAGCGTGGATCTCTTTATATTTTTTGCAATATCTACCACATTTTGTGCCTGGTGAGCTGCCACCCGTGGTACAGTTCGAACAGATAGTCCCGAAACACTGGGGACCCATTGAAACCGGGTTTGAACCTCACGCCGGATGTAGGTATTCCACGGACGTAACGCATGGGTACGGCACATGTACGTTTTCCGTGGGTTTTTCTAGGGACAGCCTCCACCCTGTGCGATGCCATAAACATCGGCTGATCTAAACGACGACCAGTGTACCTACACGCTATTCCCAGTGCGAATTTCCGTTGTCCCACCGCCAAAACACAACGCTCGACCAGCTAAGCATACATTATTCAGGCGTTTACACCGACGACGCGTCGGCCTCGCGTTCCAACGGATACTTTATGCGGGTTAACTCGTCGATTACCGCTGTTTACTCTCGACGGAGTAGTTCATTCTTAAGGTGACGTTCAATCCATTATTATTAAGGAATAACACCCCCTTACGACCGGCAAATAAATCGACTCTTCTCTCTTTTTGACTTAAAACTCTTTTTATTTTCACTTTTAAATGAAAATGCAAATGCTTCGATATCGCACGTGAAAAGTCAATGGTCATTTTATTTTTGTACACTAGAAGTTGTTTAAACGCGTTTTTGTCAAAACAGAATTTTTCAGGATGACGTACACCGTAAGTCAATTATTATAATCGGACTGAATTGTAAATTTTTGGATGTCCTTAATATAACAATCATCTGCAAGCATAGCAATTTTTTTATACTTGAAAATCTCGCTGTATTTTTACAATTTCTTATATACAGTGTTTGTATTAGTCGAAAAATGACTTTCATCTTTAAGTACTTACTGAGACGACGTGATACGGAAACTGAAAATTTTTAGTTTTTTTATTCTCTGCTTACTTCAAGCATCCTGTATACCATATTATCGTAAGTTTTGACCAAAAAGCTACTATCGAACTGCCGTTTAAAAAAAAAAAATTACAAAAGGATTTTGTCTTCTTTAAAGAATGTGAATAATAAATGTTCTCAAACCAATTTTTTATACAGATTATTTTGCTGAAAAATTCTTCCAAAAATGTCTTAACAGGTCACAGTAGTTCAAGAACCTTCGTAGATGTTAGATTTAATTCGTTTAGATTCCTATTTCTGCCACCATCAATCAAAAATCTATTATTATTCATAAACCAAAGAAACAGTAAAATCTACCCTGATTCATTAAAGAAGTAAATCTCTTACCTTCATGAGGTAACGTTGAGGATCATAGTAACAAGTTTCAGGATCCTTGTGACTAATTTTAATACATTCCAGTATGACTGCTTCAACAATCTCTTACGTAATTCAAAATACCTTCCTATTTCAAACTTGATTCAATTAACAGGATCTTTCTGTACACAGTTACAAAACTAGATTACAAATGTAATTTATGCATGGACGTCACTCGTTTCAAAATAATATATGGAAGGTTTCGAGAGCGAGAGTAATAAGAGAAATTTATTTTTGCCCAACAACTTTTTATTATCGATAATATAAGTAAATGTCTTACCGATATTCAAAAGAAGAAAAATACAGGTGGATATTGAAAGTGGACTAAAGCAAATAGCTCTTCTTTATCGCTAGAAAATGCGGTAACTCAAATGGATATTTCCCGATCGGCGCGTTCTTATTGGAATAATTTTTATCGGAGGCTCCCAATGGAATAAGAGATATAGCTGTGTTTCTATACATTCATCCAATTGATGCACATTGTTGAGAGCTAAAACGTTCGAACGAATGGTACCCAACCCATGACGTAATAAAAAAATAGCTGATAATAAGAAAATAGCGACAAAAACACCACTACGTCGTAAAGAAGATACTTGTATCCGAGATCATATATCTACGAAAGGTTTCAATATAGAGTTTGAAAATATCCACGATGGCAGCTTTATGGCATACCGACGGTTAAACCAGCGAAGGAGAATATTTCAAGACACGTTAAAACGTGATATTAAATTTTACATGTCGTGAATGATGTAATGGGAGAGATGATGTCGAAAGCAATATTATAATACTATGTTTCTAAAATATACTCGATGGATTTTAGATTTGTGACCCCTAGCCAATAAATTAAGACTATTCGATATTCTCAAATTTTTTCGTCGATTTTCAATTGAAAGACCTGGATATTATTTAATAATAATTTGTATTAATTATTATAATTCCTATATATATTACAATTATTAAAGTAATTTATATGATGCATTAATAATCTGTATTTCATCATTTCCTTTGCTTTAATTACATGTATATCTTTCCAGTATACTGTACGCTATGGAATATTTACGTAATGCGTTACATAAGTAGAATCACTAATCAGTATATTAGGTAATATTAACAAAAAATCTGAATATTTAGCAAAATTATCAGAAAATGAATAAGTTCATATGGAGCATGACGAAAAGGTTATAGGATTTAATTAAATCAATGCGAAAGAACTAATGATTAATCTGTATATATGATGTATAACTGTTTGTATAAATGTTTTCATTGTTAAACAAATTAATAGCCAACAAACTTGTAAGTAGTTAATAAAAGTTATTGTCGAAAGTTATACTTTGAGGTTTTATGAAAGATACGAAAGCTGTTTAAAGTTCCAGTCTTACAATTTTGGGCCAGGGTTGTAAAAATTTGCCGTAACATGAAGGCCAGAAACTCCTTTGAAAATAATATGTCTCGTAAAACGTGACGACGCTTAATTTATAGCATAGCGCAGCTTTTTTTTTTCTCAACAAGAGCAGATTCTCGGAAACGTTTATTTTAAAAGCTAAATTCTAGAATACCGCTGAAAGTGTGGGACCACAAATAATTAGCAGACTTGTGAAATAAATTCAATTTGCAACCACCTGTTCACGAAATTGCATGAAATTTTCAAACAGAAACTTTCGGCTTATCGCAAGTTTTGTGTTAAATTTCGCAGACATCTCGACGCGATCAACACAAAGGGACATCGACAACGCTGGAAGTTGGAATGCTGAGAAACTCGAGATGTAAAAGTTGCTTCAAACTAACGACCATAGCTGGGAGTCGTAAATGAAACGATAAAGCCTATTCCCCGAGTGAAACGAACAGGTAAAAACAAAAGAAACTTATTTTCTGTCGGAAAGTAGCATCTAAGTTATGATCTCAAACATTTTTTAGTTCTAGCAGATATTATCAATTTTCTTACAATTAATACAACAAACTCTATTATTATTCCCTTCGATCTTAATCTATGAATGAGAATAATATAGAAGTAGTTTATATATGTATCATTCGATAAAAAGACATGTAAATAGTACATTTTTAGACATTGCTTTTTGTGACTTGTACCTTCAGTAAGTTTAAATACATTTTTTAATTTACGTTGGGTCAAAAGGGATAAAATATTTTATTATTCTATGGTTAAAACTACCAAACGGCAGACAAAAAGGGAAAAACCTTGAAGCTAACAATATGGTAACTTCATTGAAACGTTCTGAAGTAACAATTCTATCGTGCAACTATTCAAGAACAGTGGCGTAACAAAGGCAAGCGATGCTCGATAAAGGAAATACGCGTTATTAACTTAATCCGTTCCTCGAATTTATCGCGAATGTAGGAAGTTTTCGCGGAAACAAGCAACAATTTTGGTTCGTATAGATTCGAAGTATAAATACACGTAGAATACATGTGTAAGTAGGTATGTGCGATTGGATGACACGTCCGCGCATTCACGAAGTACATAGAAATAGTGGCATAGTCGCGATAGTTGCATCGCTATTGAGAAAGTAAGCGCAACTCGGGGCGAGAATATATTATACGTATGTGTACCATCTTCAAGTCGTCGATAAGGAAAAGAGCAACGAGAAATCATAAACATTGTCCTATAAAAGTGTAGTTTATTTACGAAAAATTCAATCATACTTTGGAAAATTATAAGTACAATAATTCACGACTGATTATAAAATATTGGTGAGAGTTTATGTACAAAAACATGGGAATACTATTCTTATCTTTTTGTAGACTGTTTCTAATACATATATATTTGATGGATTAAGAAATTAAAATGTAAAGATAGTTTACACGTCTGTAAAAGAAAAATATACAGGAGTGAAATATGTAAACCAAATATAAAAAGTATACAGGCATAAAAAAATGAAAAAGACAAAATACGCAGTCGATGTTTTCGTCTCCTTCAATTGTGGATTCACGCACGTACGTTTCGATTTTTAGTGGTCGATGAGAGAAAGCTTAAGGGAGAACAGTAGAACCGGTGCGTCGTTAACGAGAAAGAGAAGTGTCCTCGCGAAATTTTAGGCCGCGTTAATGAGAGGACAGTGCGGTAAATAGAAACGGTGACGTGCGTTTTGATTCGAAGATGGAAACGGGCTTTTTCTAGTGTCGAAATTCAGCGACGGAAAAAGCTAACCGATTCGGCTTCTCGTATCGTTAAAATTCTCGCGGCGAGGAAGCAAATATTTCGTTATCTCTTTGCACTCGTTACGAACGAAACATTGGAACACCACGTAGACACGCGCACTATATTGTTCCCGCAAACGAACCAGTTATACGCAAACGTGCATTTCATGAAATATTGTTTTTAGCAAACATTTGACAGTACTGCTAAAAATTGTTATCACGGTTCCCAGACTGTTTGATTTTATACAATTTAAAATCCACATCGCATTTGCCTGGTAATGTAAATGGGCAAAAAAAATAGAAAAATTCGTTTTAAAATATTTTTTGTGATAATAAAATGAAAAAATCTTAAAACTGAATAATTATAAAGTAAATACTAGAATAAAAATAAAATGGAATAGAATAATCCAGGGGCGAAGTCATGTCTGGCATATAAGATCTCATACTACTTGACTGACTATATAAATACTGCGACGATAACTGCGACGATGATTTACTTAACTCTTTCTATACAAAACGCTAGTCAATTTACTTTTTACATTTGTCTCGAAATCACGAATTTAATAAAAGCCATCTGATAAATATATATGTATAACACACATATATTACATCAGAGACGTTTACTATATGTATATCGTTTTAATAGAAGCACGTTCTCGGAAAAGCTGGCAACATGTGACACTCGAGACAAATTTCTACGTATACAAATAAAAACTGTCCGTCACGCAAATTCTTGCGAAGGAGTATGCTCCTCGGTTACTGAAATCTAAATGTAAACATTCATAACATCGATCCGCGCATGAGGTAAACATATAAAGTGCGACGCAGTAGACACGAGCACCGATTACGACAAATCTCGCGAGAAGAAACCGGTGTCACGAGACACGACAAGTAAACAGCCCACGTGTTCTTACGCGTCTCGCAAATACAAACTGAAGTAAATCTCCCGAGCCACTTTCTAACACACGACGAACGTTCATCCTTTATTCCTAAGCTTTTTACTCTCCCAGCCTTTTCCCGCTTTAATCAAAATATTGTGCAACAACTGCACTATCCCTCTCCGTCACGCTTGTCCGTCAAGTCGCTGTGCATATGTACATCGAGAGGGAGGCAGGAGGAGAAGATAACCTTTAACCACTCGTTCAGAAAGTCGACCACGAGATTGATAGGAACGTTCGACCGCGACGTACCGCTGACAGCCTGACGTCCACGAGAATACGCAAACGTATGTTTACACCGACACGTACGCGCGTACGAGAGACGAAGACGTAGTCGCGAGGGTGGTCGGTATGCGTGCGGTGGGTGGTGAAACGTCGCGGGGGTCGTTAGCTCGTGCACGATTTCCGCGTTTCGTTTGGAGAACAAATGGACTCACCTTTCACGCGAAGGACGGGACCGGAAGGCAGGATGCGGCTGGTGCTGGGCCTACGAGCGCACACAGTTCAGGACGACGGTTCTCTCAAGTGCACAGGTGTGTAAAATCTCCGGAAGACGCGGCTACGCCGCTCGAGTGATCGGTGTGGACTGCAGAAAAGCCCGCAGATGATATCAGAGACTTAGGGGAGACTGCATGACATCATCGCCGGCCAATCGCGGCGAGGCCAGTGCTGCGCATGCGGCCCGCACCCCCGCGCCGGGGTGCTTGCGATATATCGCAATCGATTGCTCAACTTCGCGCCCCCGAGCCTAGCGACATCCATCGCGGATGGTGCAAGCTGCATTTAAATTAACGCGGGAGAGTAAGGGTGGTTAGAGACATAAATAATAAAGGAATAGTAAATAAAAATAAAAAATAAAAAACGTAAATGTACACGTATAATGTATTATAGTATACAATACTTCATACGTGAAAATAAAATTGTTTTGTCGATCACTCAACGAGATTCATTTTCGGCAGGATTTAAAACAGTTTTAAGCAATTTTATACTAATATAATACGAAGTTGAAATATGATATTTAACAATAATATAATATTGAATTGTTAGAATGAAATGTTACGCATAAAATATTGACGCTTACAATTTG
>SMSR01009046.1:0-16850 GCA_019453355.1 Ceratina japonica | reverse complement strand
TCGAATTCCGAGATTCTCACCTAATTTTGACTAAGATGACTGGACTACTGCGGCAAGGACGGGGGGAGGATTCCAAAAATTATGAAATTCGTGTGACCTAATTTATGAATGGCCCCTAATCTCTTATATAAAAAATAATGTCTTCAAGACTGCAGCAAAAACTTCAATTAAATTTGCACAGTGCAAGAAAGTTTTAAACATTGTCCAGTTTTAATATTAAAAACCCTGACACGGTCCTGCAAGCGTCGCAGCGAAGTATGATACGCCGTTGGACAAATGATACCTCGTGAGAGGAGCTTATCAGGGTGCATGTTTCCGAGTCTGAGCCCGCACGCGAGATGGCCAGCTTTTATAATTTAATTTAGCCTCAAACGGTGGTCTGCTGGTAGCCACGCCTCGAGATACGTCCGATGCAAAATCGTCGACATATTTACACGTCAGTTTATCAGCGGCAGCTATCCGGCAGGAAGTACCTGCTGGAATGCCGCGCACGTAAATGGAGGGGGACGGGGGGTTCGCGAGCGCGTGCAAACGACGGTGTCGGTGTTAAAAAGCGTGTGAGTGCGTGAGTGGCACCGTTCCAGCGTCGTGGAACGCGCGGCTCCCGGTGAAAATATTTCAGGAAGATAAATCTCGGGCGATCGTTCTGGGAACGCGCGACGCGGCGGCGGCGGCGGCGGCCCCGACTCAGGTGGATTAGGTTGCACGGAGACGTCGAGGGTCTCCCGTGAACAACAAATGAACACGGTCTCAGCCGTGGAACGTTACGTCTGCATCGAGTTACTCGGACTGTGGCAATTTCTACGCCAGATCCGCGGATTTGTATCTTTCACGGGCGTGTGTGTCAAGAGCGCATCTGTCATACGAAACTTGTCGTCGTAAATGAAAACGTATGTGCGAGACTCGGAGGGTTAGGTCGCGTGACGCGTTCCTTGGACGCATCCGATTGGATCGATCGAATCGTTTCACGAGAATGGGATGTAAGTATGTACTGATGCGAACCCCGAACGGGTCAAGGGCCGATCTATCAATTTGATTCGGAAAAGATCATGGGTAAAAAGCTAAATCCGGGGAAGACGGTGGCCCCGTTCCCGTCTCGCGGGACCCGTGGATCCTGCATATGGGAAAGAGGGTCGGCGGCGGGAAGATGGGTTATGGGTTCCACTCGGAGAGACGTCGATGGCTGCCTCTTCTGCTTGTGCTAAGTAGAAAATCATGTCTGCCGTATGAACGGGCAGCCGCTGCTTGGCACTCACCGCGGACTACTAATGTCTGAGGGAGTGGTCGGGCTCCACCTTAAATGTATGCTGAAACCACCCTCCCTCCCTCCCTCCCCCACGAGTAAGACGATCCCGATGCATTTCTCAAAGTTACATCTAGGTAACGCGAACCGTTTAATTCGGATTAGCAATTCTGATTGATGCAGCCCTGCGAACGGGTTCGTATAACCGAATGTCTTCTTATCGTTGGTTATGCGTTACGTGCCGCTCGAGGACTTCCGGTGAAATTACTGCAAGTTCTCGGCATTTGAACAAGAATTATATAAACAAATTCACGTGCTTTCAGGTGTAACTCGTAAGGCATATAAAAACAGGCATTTGACGGTTACACAATGTCAAGCAGAATTCTTCACTTGAATTTTGAAAAACGATTGGAATAAATGTTTCTTGCATAATAAAAGATTCATTGTGCTGTAGTGTTTTCGGAGGAAATGCGGAGTAATCAGGGGTACGGGTAAACAGTGAGCATTTAGGCGTGTATTCGAAAAGCAGGGGCGGAAAAGCGGTTCAATCAGAGTCAGGAGCCAAGGTAAACACATTAAGGACACAACATCCCTGTTAGGAAACATATCTTGGCCAATAGGGGAGCGCGGCGCGACACGCTCGATTGCGACGGAAATTCGAAGCGTCTTGAGGAACGTTAGGGGTGGAAAAACTCTACAGGGGTTTTGGCGCCGTGACGCACCGCCGGAATTAATCTCGCGTCTGTAAACTCAGTTTCCTGTTCGGCAGGTCCCTTTTTGTTTATCCATTCGTAAGTAGGGACAACCGTTTTCTTTGCCCGCACACTTCTTACTTGATTGCCTGTTCGTGTGTACCTCGGAAAAGTTGATAGCGAACCCTTTTATTAAATCATGTGTAATAAATTTTATACGAATTGCTTGATTAAAAATTTATTATTGTTACAAGAATATGTGATTGAACGAGTTTCAATCACATGTTGTAAAATAGTGAATATTTTTGTAAGAAAAAGATGTATTAAATATTTGAAGTAATGAATTTTTAGAAAAAATAATTATTACAGAGGAATAAGGTTTATAAAATTATTCAATCCCCTTCGATCATAAGGAATTCTTAACGTATAACTTAATATTTTAATACACACACATTTTCGGCATCTTTTAATTGGACTGTACGTGACTTGCAACTGTCTACAATGTCTACATCGTCTATATGTCCTATAATTCTTACTTTTGCACACTTTTTATTGTATATCTTAAATAATATCCTCAAAATTGTCATTATTTCAACTTTAAAATATTCTTAAATCGTGTGTTAAGAATTATACAAAACCATAAAATGGTGTCACTGTTGCAACTATCTTTTTTCCAAAGTGAGATCGAAATATTGTCATAAAATTAGTGAAATTACTGTTTTTAATAATCTGTATTCATAATAAAGCTTGAGATTCAGCAATAAAAATATCTTCCCTTTGAGGAAGTTAAAAATTGGAAAAATATGTACAATTTCTTATAAAATAATTATTAACCCCTTGAGTACATTTGACGTCTGAGACACGTCATTTTAGTTTTATTTTGTTATTAATTTATTTTTGTTTTGCAATTCTAATTACTTGAAGAGATCTTAATACTACATATGTCACCAATATTTTAGAAATAAATAAATTCTTACGTAAAATGTACTGTTTTTACATACTACTCCAAACAACCAAAAATTATATCCGTTCCACATGCAAATATTTTCTCAAATAAATTCGTACCCAAGGGGTTAAGTTAACCAGTTAAGAATTGTAAAAAATTACAAAGTTCTGCCATTGTAGCGTTCATATTTTTTCATAAATAAAATCAAACTTGTGTCATTCGACATGAGAATTCAAGATCTAATAACTTTTTTAATAGCCTTGCAAAATTTCTAAAATTTCGTTCCTTGTTTTGTTAATGTAATATCTAATAACTGTTAAAATTTCAATGCTTTGTCATTATTTTTATGTAAGGATTCATACAACCTTAATGGATATTAATAATACATCAAGAATCTGTTCGATTTTTATTCAAGGAACGAGTATAATACATAAATGTGTTTTACGATAGATGCATTTTTCATCCAATATTTTAGTCAGTTTAATGGATATTAGCAATAATATGATCCATTCCTGTTGAACAGAGCTACGTGAAACGTCTGCAGGGTTCGATTTCGTTCCCCACATAATGTAACCAATCGGGACGTGGAGATACTCCCGGAGATTTGCTGTATACTTAGAGCCCTTCTCTCCTCCTCGTTCGCAGTCATTTATGCGATCCGCGAACGGTGATCTCGAAACTTTTACCCCGGAATCCCTCGATTCCGTTCGACGACGAGCGAGTGGGCGCGGACGAGCGGCGCGGCGTTCGATACGAAAGTTCCGTTGATTCGATGAAATTTAGTTACGACCGAGGAAAGTTCCGCGAAAACTATCGGCAGCGAGTTCGCGTAATCGTTGCCGTTACATTTTCATGAGTCAACGAAACTCCCCGTCGCCGTTGTCGCGCGTAATCGATAGGTAGACGTTAATTCCATTCCGCCCGATCCCGGAAAATTTCGTTATCGCGGCAATCACTGGAACTGCACGAGTTTACCCCTGTCTATCTTGTTAACGTTGTCAACTTCGTTTCCGGCGAACCAGCGAGTTCCGACGGCCAGTACTTATTCACCGACTCGTGCCGTTTTCACGTCTGCGAGGGATCAAACGCGTTTGACGATACCGTCAGCCGAGGACTCGCTGCCTCGTGAAGACGCTCGATCAATGTTATCGCGCCGACCATAATTAATCCCACGGCACCGAGTTATGAGAAAAACTATATAGTCCCAGCAATTTGGGTACGGACGTTTGAACTTACTCGCTCGGCTCGGTTTATCCGAGCGATTTATCGCAACGCGATTCACGCTTTCGCGTTTCTCTTGGCGCTGCGTCGAATGGAATTCTGGGATACTCATTTGTCGTAACCTGGCGCCTGGAGTACTCCACTCGGCGTCACGTTGACTGGTCGAAATTGCAATAAAGAAGATAGATGAAGCGAGGGAGAATATCACCAGCTAATCTCTTACCACTCCGTTTATCATCCTTTTCCTCTCTCATTCGTTATTCATTAATGTTCATTCTGTTTCGTTCACCGAACACCGCGTTACTTGCAATTTTTAATTCGATATTTTTTTCTGATCCACGACCATCTCTTATTATACAGGGTTTTTCAAGACCCATGGTCAACAATTTAAGAGGTGATTCTAGAGGCTAAAATAAGCCGAAAATAAAGAATACTAATTTTTTGTTCGGAGCTGCGTTAAGTAGTTATTAAACAATAAAGAATGACCCCTAAAAGTAGGCAAATTAACTTTTTTTTCATAATTTGCAGTGTTTTTGATCGGAAAAAAATTATTTCATATTCTTTAAAAAATTTTAAGCAAAAAGTGATGTATGAGTTTTTTTCGTAGAACTTATAGTTTCATAGAAAAAATTCAAAAATTTTCAAAAATCAGGATTTTTTAATTTTAAGAATTTTTTCTCAGAAACTATGAGTTTTACGAGATAAACTCAGGAATTACTTTTTGCTTCAAATTTCTCGGAGAATACGAAAATAATTTTTTCAGATAAAAAAATGAAAAATTTTCGATTAACAGAATAATTAATTAATTACTCCTGAAGTATACGGGATAGAAGAAAATTGGATATGACCTTTTTTGCAGGGAATAATATTACCTATAACTTTTATTCGCAGTATCTTTCGAAATTCCGAGAACATAAAATTTTAGGACAAGATAGTTGACGATGAATAGAATAATTAATTACTCCTGAAGTATGCAAGATAGAAGAAAATTCTATACGATTTTTTCTGTAAAAAATAGTAGAAAGTACCTACAACTTTTACGAGAACCATTTTTCTAAATTCCGTAAAAAAGATATATTCAATTTTCCCGAGATTTTTCCAAGGAATTTCTTCAAATTTCACGAAAATTTCGTTTTTCTTCAATTACTCCTAAATTCTTGGATCTACGGGAGAATTGTATAGGACCTTATTTGTAGCTATCATCGAATGCTACAATTTATGTATGAAACATTTTTTTGTATCGTCAATAGTTATTGACAAAAAACGAAAAACTAGTTTTTAACTTTTTAAATTTTTGAACTTCAAGAATTTTTTCTATGAAATTATAAGTTCTATGAAAAAAAAACTCATACATTACTTTTTACTTAAAATGTCTTAAAGAACATGAAATAATATTTTCAGATAAAAAAACAACAAATTTTTAAAAAAAGTTCATTTGCAAGCGAGTTGCTTATTTTCAAATGCTATTTTTTAATGCTTAATAATTAATTATCGAGGCTTCGAACGAAAAATTAGTATTCTTTATTTTAGGCTTGTTTTAGCCTCTAGAATCACCTTTTAAATTATTGACCATGGGTCCTGAAACACCCTGTATACTCTCCCTTATTCTATATTAATTTACAAACAGATTTGTGCTTCCAATATTTTTGTACGATTGGTAGAAGGATATTTACATGGTATTATAAAGGATTTATTCGATATTAATGATTCCTCATTTTGGCCATTTCGTTTATTTAATAAAACGCGAAGGCAGCGGCCTCGGTCAAAGATTTCTGTGAGGTAGTTCCAAGGTCCAGGAGATGTTTCATCGTAAGCCCTGAGGCGGCTGGTCGCGTACAGTCAATATTCTAGGGCGACCGACGTTACCCGTTCCCGAAATTCCTTTAATCCACCATAATCGCGGCATGATATTTTCATAATCCTCCTGAAACTTTTACGGTTGCGCCGACCGGTCTATTCTGACGTCGAGTGTACTCCCGAAAGTGGCCCATTTGGGAGCTTGTATCCACTCTCGGCGCCGAACGGAGCCGGGCGAGAGCCGGAAGCGGGCGGAGCGACGGAGACAGGGAGCTCGTTCCAGCAAGCTGGCGTTACTTTTCGCAAATTATCTCGCCAGCGAGAGCCCGGGAGCACTTGGTCTGAAAATTATCTACGCCCATCCGACGGCGAGTCTCGCCACCCTCACGGGCTCTCTCTCCCTCTCGCTCCCACGCACGCGGAATTGGCTTCCTTTTTCGTTGCCGGTCCGTCTCCACCCACGGCCCGGTTTTCTTGTCGCTTCCGCGTTCGAAGGGGTTGCACGGGCTGCAGTTACGTCGGATCGTTTGTGGAAAAAGTAAAAAAGAAGTGGCGTGAGAAATCGGGCGGACGCGGAGGTACGGGGAACAATGGGCAGCGGCGGGGAAAGGAGAGAGAGGGAGAGAGGAAAAGAGCAGAGGGAGAGAGAGTGCCATTGTTTCCCCGAGTGGGCCGCAAAAGAGCGTCGTCGAGTTAGAGGGATGTTTGTCTTTAATTAAAATCAGTCACAACCCGTTTCGCGTGCTCCGACGAATCTCCCTTTGCTCCGCGCGCTCCGTTCCGCGCTGAACCCCTTTCCTTTTCCCATCTCGCTCCCAGTCACTTACCGGTTTGTCAAGCAGAATTCTTAATATTCAATTATTCCGCGCTGCTTTTAATTAGCCGCGCATCCGGCTTTCCTTGTGTTTGGATGTTTTTGATCGAAGTTCGTTGAAAGCCGATCCCGCGGGACGAAAACTTTGTCCTAGCCGTAAGTAAGAGGTATAACTCTCCCCCCCGACTTTCGACTAAATGAAAGAACAATAGTCACATCCAGTGGTATATCGAATTCGAAGGTATGAAAAAATTTCAGCAATTAATTGATCATACAATAAAATGTAATCTCGTTATCTGATATACCGAGACGAATATCGCTGCCGGGAATAAAAAAAAAACATGATAATCTCCGCTTTGATACGGAGTTGGTTGAATTATCGTTTTCACGAAAATTTCCGCGACGCACGGGAACGCTCGGCAAACACATTACCCGGCCTTAATTCAACTCCATTCAGCGGGGGTACAACAAATAACAAGATTCTCGCGTAGCCAAGAACGGCTATGAAATTTTCCCTTACATTAACGCCGCTAAATAACAGTAACGCACGAGACAGAAAGCAATCCTATTACAAAGGAGTCACCGTATTGTGGAACATTTCCCTCAAGTTTCTCAATTAGTCACGTTCATCGCTCGCAGCCAGCTTTAATGCGAGCTACGGCCGGGGTCGAGCTTTTCCGTGCCCTTCTACACCTACTCGGCGTAGCAGGTGTATCATAAAACCTCCCCTCGCATTCACAGCCACCGACAATCGGTTACTGTTTAAACAATGCCGGCTTGTAAACATGCATAAAATGCGGAAGGGGAGAACCAATAAGAACGGATGAACGGAGTAAGGAAACGAATCGAGTTACCACTCGGCTTTCAATTACGATTCTGCTGGTGTAAAACACGAATCCATGTAATACAGAACGAACATAAAACCTTGAACGAATTTCACATGATCTTGATAACAGTTTAATAGGATTTTAGTATGTTTCTTTAATGTGAAGATATTTTATCTGCCATTTTATTTCGTTAGATGTTTATCTGCCATTTTATTTCATTAGGAGATGTTTATCTGCTGCAGACATTTATGAAATAATTGTATCGTATTTCGTAATATATGTATAAACGCCTATATTTTCATTTGAACTTCATTATAGGGTAAATATCTTCGAGCTCGCAAATTAACTTTTAATTGAAACGAATCGCATGTTCCTATTAAGATTTTTAGTTGTTGTTGTGTGCATATCGTGAATCACGAGTGCAACGCAATGAAACAATTACCTCTTGGGGCTAATGAGATCTCCCCTCCCCAAAAAATTCGTTGAATATAGTTATTAATGGCTTTAATCGAAGTATCTTAATTTTATTTACGAGTTCTTTACTGAATTATGTACATCGTGCATCGTGTATTGTAATTAGTATCGTATCAGTTTAAGAAATATGATTTAATAAGAACGTCCTTAAGCTAATGAGATCTCCATTTCCTCAACCCAAAAAATTCGTCGAATATACTTATTAATGGCTTTAATCGAAGTATCTTAATTTTATTTACGAGTTCTTTACTGAATTATGTACATCGTGCATCGTGTATCGTAATTAGTATCGCATCAGTAAGAAACGTGATTTAATCCGGACGTCCCTTAATCGTTTGAACATCACATGTTATATTTTTCACGTACTCAATTTTGCTATAATAGAATAAACTTGTAGTGCTATAATTCTATACTTATAGTACAACAGAGAAGGAACATTTTAAGTGTAAAGTGAAAGTGATCATACAATGAAATGTCATTATTGCGGGTTCCTTTCCCAAGACCGAAGATCGGCCGACCATCTGTTCTACCTGCGAGCGGCAAGAATCGGCACGATGACCCACTGACCGATCTTCCTAAGAGCAGGTATATTTGCCCATTGTATCCGGGCCTTACGACTCGAGTCTCGAGTCGAGGGGTCCGTCAGTGCGCGCGGGCGAATCGCACGCTCCCAGTGGTCACCGTTTTTCGTTTATAGTTCAAAAACCAAGCCCCATTTCGCATTTTGCCAAAGGAAATTGTTGTTCAGAATCACCCTCCCAGTCTGTCATTTCCGGCTCTAACCCTTTTTACGGAACACACTGTATAAGGATGGGCCATTTTAAACAGTACGATTAATTTTCTCGGAAACTGAAAGAGATAGCGAAAAATGGTTTCAACAAACGATTTAGTGTTTCAAGGGGGCCATAAAATGGTGAAAACAAATTTGATCTTCAGATCGATTTAGCACAAGATCCGTTGATTTTCGAAAATCTCGTCCGTCATCCTGAATCGTCATCCTTGAATTTTGTATTTCATAATTACAGCGTCATTTGTTGCGAATCGAAAAAAATATTTCCAACAAAAGTTACATATTTCTTCCCGTAAAAATTGAATGTGCAATGAAAAAAATAGGGCGTTTCATTTAAAAAAATGAAGTTGACCTTGAAATAACCTTTAAATTCGATCTCAAAATCAAATTTATTTTAGCCCCCTTGGTGGAAATATGCATGTCATAATTGGGCAGAAAATGTTGAAAAATGGCCATATATTACAAATTATGTAAAAAATTCTCAAATTTTGTAATAATATCATAATTTTTGATAAATGTTCCAAAAGACAGTCGGAAAACAACAGATTATGACAAGAATTGACGAAATCTAATATAATATGTTGAATTCTGACATAATTTCTTCACGAATATATATAAATTTTAATTCAAATTTTGAGAAATTTTAACATGTGAAATTATGTCAGAATTCAGCATATATTAGATTTCGTCAATTCTTGTCATACTCTGTTCTTTTCTAGAACATTTATAAAAAATTATGATATTACAAAATTTGAGAATTTTTTACATAATTTGTAATATATGGCCATTTTTCAACATTTTCTGCTCAATTAAGACATGCGTATTTCCACCAGGGTTGAAACACTAAATGTTTTGTTGAAACCATTTTTGGCTATCTCTTTCAGTTTCCGAGAAAATTGACTGTACTGTTTAAAATGGCCCATCCTGTATAGATAACTGAGGTACACGTATATGTATACTTGATCATGTGTATGGATTACATACACAGGTACAGCTAATAACAATTATTCTTAGCCAGCTCCGGTTTATATGTGCGTCTCCTAATAAGTCGAAGCTAGCTAAGAATAATTGCTATAAGCTATACATACACTTTTGGTATTGACTATACAGCCAATACACCCTTAAACGAGAACGTCTTTGGACATTGATAAAACAAAATCAAAAGGGAAGAATCGCAATCAAATCCTCATCGTCGTATTCGAATCGTTTCCATATCCTCATCGCCGTGCTTTCAAGCCCGTAGCCGTTCGAGTGTCGGTTCCGCACTCGTCCAAGTATCAACGAAAACATTCATTAAACCCGGTCTGGCGCTGGCCGGCCCGGCCCGGCGTCCCGTTCAAATAACTAGCGTCGATAGGGGAAACGAAGAAAACAGAGAAATTCGTTTAAACATCCCTTTTACAAGCGTCATCCATAGGATCTGTTCGATTGCTCTTCGAACGGCGCACCGTGCCAGCCAGATGCATACACGAATGGTAAGTGCAAGTAGTAGAGCACAATCAACGCGACGACAACGGGGCGCGAGAGATCGATTCGAGGCGGAATAGAGGCAACGAACGAAGCTCATCGATAGACGGAACCTCGTCCGCTAGATAAGAGAGAAAAGGCATTGCCTGTTAACGAGTCGCATTATCCGAAGAGAGGGATGCAAAAATGATTGATTGCGGTCTTCGCCGGGACTTAAAAGTGGCATCAAACGTAATTAACGATAATTATCGCCGACCGTGTAGCACTGCTGCCTACACCTCTACTGCTAACTACCTCGTTTGAATTTCCGTTTTAGCGCACTGGACATAACGACGACGATACCTGTGGGGTCGATTTTTACCTCCGCGTCGCGTCGCGCATTAATAACCGTGTCCACTCGCGAAAATTCACGGTCTGTTAGACCCGCGAGAAGAATGAAAACGGGAAATGAGATTGCAGCTGCCCCTTTTTACGTTTCCTTTTTTTTTTTTCAATCCCTACTCCGGTTTTAACGTCGCGCGCAGAAACGTTTATTAGTTATATTTATTGACAACGCCCTCGCCGCGCGGGAGTTCACTTACGATTCTCCGGTCCTTCGGCGAAACTTTTGTTTCTCCTTTAACGCCCGCTGCTATCGGGATTTGGTCTTCCCACGTCTGCTCTTTCTATCTCAAATAACAACACGTCCGTTGCAGATTTATCCTATCCAGAACTCGATTACTCTCCTCCTCGAATTCCCCGATATCTCTACCCCCGTTTCGATGTCCGGGGACGAAATGGGATAAATCCTCGCGCGCGGCACATAGACAAAATGAAAAAGTGAAGACGCGCGTCGGAGGAATAAAGACGTGCGGGGATAAAGCGAGAGGAGTTATCGGTACGGTCGGTCGCGGTAAATAGTCGTCGATCGGCAACAGGCACGGAGAGCTCTATGGAAAACCGTCTACGCTTCTTTCACCCTTCCCGAGTCGCATGAAAAAGTAAAAGGAAAACGGGGTGCGCGGAAAAGAGTCACAGCCGTCGGCGGAGCGAAGACGCAGCGAGACACCGGCGAGCGGGTTGCACAGTACAAAAGCCTCCTTTTTCAGATGGTTCGCTTCGTTCTTGAAATTCGTCGATGATTACCGCCGGGCTTCTTAATTAACCATCGTTGATTGAGAAACCCGTCCAACCGTTCCCGTCGTGCGCGCGCGCGCACCGGCGATAATTAGGCGAGAGCTCGTCGGCCGGCCGGAATTTTTAATTGGCGAATACTGGCCGGAACAATTTCTTTTAGCCTCTCCCCCCCGCGTCGAACAGATGCGGAAACAGCGAAATCCGAAACTTCTGCTTCCGATGAGAAAGTTAATCGAATTGTCGACAAGAACGTAATTACGCGCTCTCCGCGTTGTTACTAACTTCCCAGATATGTTCCCAGACTTTTTCTTTCACTCCCCTTTTTACACTAATAGCCCGCGTCTAAGGGCCGCAGGAATTATTACGCCGCGGCTAAACCGTCGCCCTAATAGTATAATAAAGTTCCTCAATCCTTCCTTAAATTCTACAACTAATGCACCGCCCTTTCAGGTAGAACTTTGACAATGGCTACAAATCTCAGTCGTAGACATATCGGCGACAGACTTTTGCCAGTTCCTCGGCCGAGGGGATCGAACCTCTTTGTACTCTCTACATTAATGACAATAGGCCGCGTTCTCGCAAGTCTCCCCCTACCTTCCTCCCTCCCGCTGCTACCGGGATCCTGCTTCAGACACTCGTCAACGGATTTATTTCACGTCGCGCAACGCGTAGCCGGTTGTACGTAGTCGTACGAGGCGAGGCCTTGTCGAATTGGATTTGCGTCCAAAGGATCCTCGACGGTAGACGTCAAGAACTTGCCGGGTTCTCCTCCACTCCACGCGCCGCGGCGTTATCCTGCCAAGTGCAGCCGGCGGCGAGGCGATGCACCTACGACTCCTATAATTCTCCCGACGATTCCCTTCTATCCCTCGTCTGACTTTTGACGTTGGATTTATCGTACGGGAACATGCCTCGCGCTTATTGATACACCGCGAGCAGGTGTAATTTTCTACCAACTCCTATAGTCGTATAACTATCGAGCTACGAGCTGAGATAATATGCATGCTGGTTTACAAGATTATGCAATGTTATATTAAACAATTTTGGAGCCAATTTCAATTGAACATGGCGCCACGACTGGCTCGAAATTGTTTGAGGTACCTGTACACTTTCATACACGAACACACTCGAGTAATTCTATAATTGCAAGGTTAATTTGCAGTTACCTGTACAGGGTTTCCCATTTAAGTTGAGATTGTAAAAAATCTCGAAAAGAGATGATTTAAAAAAACAAACTGACACTTCCTTTAGTATTTCGAGTGGGTTGTCAAATGGCACTACTAGTTTTTTAATGCGTGGGCATTTTCAAGGTCATTCTATCCTTTTTTCTATCATAAACCCATATTTTTTATTTCGGAATCACGTTCTATGTAAAACCCTATAACTTTTGTTCAAACCATTTTTCGCTATCTCTTTTAGTTTCTGAGAGAACTGCGTAGATCGATTAAAATGACTCATCCGTATAATATGTATAATAATATAAGTGAACCAACTAACTCAAAACGGATGAATAATATTATACATATTAAAAAACTTGTTCCGTTTTGAAGTGTGTCCCGAATATTAATGGGAGGCACTGTATGTAAAACGTAAAACGCTGTTGAAAAGCATATTTAACGAGACACACAAAACTGGTATTAAAAGAAAAGTATAATTGAAATCATTATTCTCAGATTAAAAAAAATAGAACTAATAAAAGTACAACTAAATGTGGAAATTAATTTCAATAAATAAGCAACGATGTAAAAAATGATACGGTCTACTTGTATATTTTGAGATAGAAACAGAAATAATAAAAACTTCTGCATTAACCATGCATAAAGAATAAAAAGACTAATAGACATAATACAATTAACTCACTATTTATTCTCCAATACGTAAAACAATCGAAAAACACCTTGTGTATTTAATCTGGTATTAAAATAGAAACTTTTATTCGAAAAAGAATAATAAAAAAATAACTAATATAACTAATATAATTAATACTCACTATTAACTCCTATAAATTTAGATGTACGGTTTACTTATTTAGTCTCCAATAAAAAAGTTAAACATCGTAATCTTTTCTTTTTTCTTTGAAATTTTGACGACATTTTAATTGCTTGTTGTTATACATTGCATAATAAACTAAGCTTTTTAAAAGATCACAAAAAATTAAGTTAGTCAAAACTTATTCCGTTTTAAAGTGAGTCTGGATATTAATGAGAGTCACTGTATAGTATATGATAATATTAAATACAAAATTACTTCCGTCCATTATTTTCCTCATTTTCTAACAACATGTAGCCAATTACCGCGGCTGCTTTGGAATATTCATATTCATACATTATCAGTACGTAACGTGCAACAGTAAATTACAGTTTGCATTTAATATTCGCGGAATGTACGTTCATATGTATCTCTGACTGTCTAACATAATGTCGAAATTGCATACAATGGCACGTCCAGCGTACACATAGATATATATGACATAGCCATTTGCCTATCTACAGATTATCGATTATAGTAACCGACGGGAAGGCACGGTATCGGTCGCGATCTGCGTGTTAGCAATAAACAGCGTACGCGAGTCGCTTAATGAATATTCATCTGAAGCGCGGGGGATTATTTATTTTTCCCCGGCAGCGGCAGGCGGCGTCGAATTTTTCCGCTCGGCATTTTCGGCTCGAGGGACAAACGAGTTCTGGCCTGAAAACTGACGATTTATAGAAAGTCATTGAGAGTGCGCGGCGAGATTTATAATTAACGCCCCGCTGCTCGTTTTAAATTGCGTCCGACGACGCGAATTCCCATCGCATCGGCCGTTCTGCGACCAATAATAACAGTATTTATCGGCCTGGCACAGAAATTGGAATAATTTTTCAGTCCCTTTTCACGCAATTATAGAACGCACGAATGGAAATGTCACGCGGGCTGCCGATACGCGCTAGTTTACGATAAAATTTACCGCGTTTTATTAACGAGTTTGTTTATTACATAATTTACTCCGCCCGTATAAATCCTCTCCCAATATAACCGTTCGTTAAATCTCATTGACAATTCCGCGGGATAAAATCTCGTGTCCCACTGTCGGAATCGCGGAGTCTATAATATCGCGATCGACAAGAGTGACACGACTTACATATCTATTCCTCCCATAAATGTCGCCGTCCCGCCGAGCGGATTGTAAAAGAGGAGAGCGAAAAAACGAGATAAAAACGAGCGTCGTTATCCGCCTAATGAATTTTTTACTGTCAGATCGGTCGTAGCTCAGCCGAAAACGATAAAGTACACGGCATTAGACGTAACGTCCTCGCGAAACGACGCAAAAAGACAACAGGACGGGACACGGGGGTGAAGGACGAGGAGATAAAAAAGACAAGAGGAGCGGGCCGAGCGCGGAGGGACAGAGATATAAAAAATGTTCGAGGATCACGAGCAATTTCCATCGGACGCGCCGGCACGGGTATTGCTCGGCCTCCAGGCAGATTTTATACGATGATAGAGTTCGACAGGCACGACCGTTTTGCAATATGCGCTGCCGGATGGCCGTCCGACGATTTTCTACGCGTCCCGATTTCCGTTCAAGCATTTTTCTGGCCCCTTCCCCGATTCGTAATCCCTCGAACCCAAAGTGTCAATTTTAATCTAAATACTGAAATTTTCCTTCGTGAATTATGTAACAAGCATAAGTGTAAATAAAAAATAAGGCAGAATGTTAGTAAAACGAATCTAACGCTGAATGTTCGCTAAATTGTTCAAGTTTTAGGAGGCTGTTGCGTTTTAGCTCGAACTAAATCGGTGTTTACCCCCAATGCTAGTCATCGCCGATAATCAATGTCTATTAATTATAACACGGTGGCCGACGAGGCGCTATAACCCTCTTGCGCCGGCGATAAACGCGTTATAGGTCGAGCACTTTGCCGGTCGCGCAGCAAGTCTAATATTTTACCAGCGGGGAGTGAGAGAGTGCACTTTGGGCCCTCCATTTTCACCGGGTCCGCGGGCACGCGTGTACGTACGTACGTACGGTTCGCAACGTGAAAATACTTGGCCGGCGGACGCGTAACGTAGCGCGAAAAAATGTTTTTTTGGCGAAAAAATCGGCAGCGCGCCCGCACTTCGAATGAGAATACGCCGTTATTTGCTTCTGGAAACGAGCTATATCTTTTTGTCCAGGCGATGTTTTCGCTTGCGGCCGTGTTTACGACTGGCACCGGGACGCATTTACATTGGTTTTTCTGTTATTAATCCGAGGATCGATGAGTAACGAGGAGCACTCGTATATCTTGTCCTGCGTCGCCGCGCCGCGGTTTTTATGAGTGAACAACTCTACAAATTTTTCCCCGGGTTTTAACGCGCGGGGGAATATCGATCGAGCCACTTTTTTCATTTAATTTTATATGTTTTTCCCTCCTCCGTCGTGTATTCAGATGAAAAAAAATAAGGGCAGTCCGATTTAGAACTCACAGTTATGCAACTCTAAAATTAGGTTTATTATGTTATAATAAATAGAAGAGATCGGTAGGAATATTGGATTGTTTGGAAAGTAATTTCGTTTTTTTTTTATGAAAATAAAAGACGATTTTCTTATAATGAATAAATATTTTATTTGGTTCGATAAATTTAACCTCTCAGCGATCTCACAAGCTGTTACTCGCCGGTTTGCATCAATTAATGCCTTTATTTTATCTTCATCAGCTTTAACGGCCTCCAGAATGTGGTCCATCTTCAAGATCAAAATTGCCGGATCGAAATTTTGCAAACCAATTTTGGCACTGGCGTTGTCAATACATCTTCGGACACATCGGTCAATTTTTTTTCTTGCTTGAACAGCATTTTTACCTTCTCGATAGTAAAAGATTAAAATATGCCGAAAATGCTGCTTTTCACTTTCCATATTTAAAAGTAACACCAAAAACTATTGCGTAGAATCAATCGAAATTATTCACTAGCAAGCCTTGCTATATCAGCTGTTAAAATATTTAATTCTCATGCGGCTTAAGTTTGAGGTTGGCTGTGAAAAACTAACCTTAAGCCTTCTTGGTAAAAAATGAAATTACTTGCCGAATAACCTAATAGAAAATTGAATTATAAGAAATTATAAGAATCGTGCCGCGCACGTTACACAGGGATTCCGGGTTTCAATGGACAAACTTGGAGAGCATATTCTACATTCGAAAATAAGAAAAATATGTTATTTGAATTGTTCTCGGAAACGCTTTTTTATAAAGTTATATGGAAATAAAGTTAGAATTGACGACGGCGGATTATTTAAAAATTTCATCTTTGAGCGCAAAGTTAAGCTTGACATCGATTTTTTTATGGAGCTTACTACAGAATCAATTTTCTATAAAAATCTGTGAAAAAGCAGTCAATTCAATCTCTCAGGTAGAAAAAAAGGGTCATTAAACTGATCATTAAGCTAACTCATTCAAACATTTCACCGAAAATCGTGTTGAATATTTTTTTGTCGCGTGAAAT